>JAODPA010067590.1:0-10518 GCA_025585075.1 Nepenthes mirabilis | reverse complement strand
ATATTTAATTTATTTTCATCACATGCATATTATCTAAAAAATAATAAATAATCCTAACTAAATTTGATGAAAATTTAGAATGTTACAAATCTCACCTGGCCTAAGTATATTCATTGGTAGTATTTTTCAAGATGAGAGGCATTTCAAGTTCGAGGGACTAGTCTACCATTCTGGGTATGTAATGTGTATATCCTATTCCGAAGAATAGCTGAGACCAAGAACGGCCATTCTCAATTAGGTGAGAGCTTGTTCTGGTCGGTATTTTTGCCAATGGCTTCAATACTCTATAATACTAAGTCTCTCATTTTAAATTGGCGCGCTCTCACCTTCTTGTTGTAATATCTAGCAATCCTTTACTGATAATCTGCCATCCATAATTGCGCCATGTCTCGGGCTTCTTCAAGTAGATCAAAATTCTCTCGAAACCTATTTGAGTTGTTATGCGAGTCAAAATACTCAACCTAGAGACTAGGTAGTCCAACCTCTATTGGTATGACCACCTCGGTCCTATAGCATGGCTAAATGGTGTCTCTTGGATCGGCTCTCCAGGTGTTGTCCTATATGACCAGAGGATAGATGGCAACTCATCCACCCACGAGACGCCAGCATTTCAAGCTTTGTCTTCAAACTGTGCAGTATTATGTAGTTGGTAATCTCTACTTGTCCGTTAGTTTGTGGGTAGGTAACAGATATGTGAACTAACATTATCCTCAAGTTAACACAATAGTTAGTGAAATACTTGCTAGTGAATTGGCTTCCGTTATCGGTCACTATGACTTCAGGGATGCCAAATTTACATATGATACTCTGTCGAACAAACTCGGACACGTTCTACACAGTGATCCGAGTTAGTGGGACGGTCTCGGTCTATTTTGTGAAATAGTCGATCCCAATGATCATGAACTTTCTCTACCCAGATGTAATCGAAAGAGGTCTGAAGATATCGAGCTCCCATTTTACGAACAACTAGGGTGACTATGGAATTTAGAGTTCTATATGCAGCTGATGGGTAACGTTTCCATGGACTTGGCAGTTTTCACATTTTCATACGAAATCCATACCGTCGTGCTTTATGGTGGGCTAGTGATATCCCTCCCTCATGAGTTTGAAAGCAATGTTCTTACTTCCAATGTAGGATTCGCAGATGTTGAGGCTACTTCTCCAAGTGCGTAGTCAACCTCTTTTGGTGTGAGACACCATAGGTGTGGGATGAAGTATCCATGTCGATATAACTTTCCATCCATAATGGTGTACTGGCCTACTTTTTTCACACGTTTGGCCTTATCCGAGTTCTCTGGCAATATGTCATTAGACAAGTATCTCACGAGGGAGTTATCCAATTATCGGCATCAGTTACTACATTATTTCTGATTTTGGGTCGTCTCTACTAGGAATTTTGAGGATTTCACACGTTTCTCGTGCATATTGTTCAAGGTCCTTGGTCCATACGACTTTTGCTATTTAGTCGGCTTTCTTGTTCTCTTTTTCTTGGAATGTGGATCATCTCCACAATATAAAATATCGAAGTCAAACCCAAACCTTTGAAAGATACTTGAAAAGCTGCCGGTTACAAGCCTCAAAATTTCCTCAGACTTGATTGATAACCAGTTTCGAGTCACTATAGATGATTAGGTTTTTGGCCGAGCATTCTTTAGCCAATTTAAGCCCCGCAAGTAGCGCCTTATACTCTGCAACATTATTGGTCACTAATAATTCGAGGGTTATTGAATATTTTATCTCTGACCTATCAGGAGTTCTTAAGACCACACCGGTACCACAGCCTACTTGTATGGAAGAACAATCCATGTGTAAAATCCAGACTAGAGATTTTGTTTGACCGTTAGCTTCAATAAAGTCAAGGGTTTCCAAACTTGGGATTGTTATTTCAACAACAAAGTCCATCAAGGCCTAACCCTTTAGAGTTGACCTCGATCGAAACTCCACGTCGAACTCGCCCAATTCAATGGCCCACTTAATTAGTCGTTCTGACATATTCGGCCTCTATAATATCCCTTTTAATGGTTGTTCGTTAGGATAATAATTTTATATACCTGAAAATATAGTCAGAGTTTATGCATAGAATGCACAAGCACCGAATTCATCCTTTCTGCATGAGAATAACGAGTCTCTAGGCCAGTCAAAATCTTGCTGACATACTACCCAAGCCGCTGCTTGTCAAATTATTGTTGAATCATAACCGAGCTTAGGGTGGTGTCAGACACGGTAAGATACAAATATAACGGCTCTCCTTCTTGAGGGGAAGTTAGAAGTTGTTGGTTCAAGAGATACTCATTGAGCTCTCGAAATGCAGTTTCACAATCGGTTGTCCATTGAAAACCAACGGCCTTAGTTCTGCTCAAAGTTTTTATGAAAGGTAAGTACTTTTTGATTGACTTTGCCAAGAAGTAGGAGAGTGCTATTAACCTCCCGATCAGCTTCTAGACTTCTTTCATAGTCCGAGGCAAATTTAAGCCAAGGATTACTTTGATTTTCTTAGGGTTTATTTTAATTCTTCAATGTGAAATAATGAAATCCAAAAATTTTCTTGAGGTCACTCTGAACGTACACTTTGTCAGATTGAGATTTATCTAGTGTGCTCAAAGGACATTGAACACCTCGTCCAAATCACGATTATGGTCATTGATCATTCTACTCTTGATGAGCATGCTGTCCACATAAACTTTCATATTTCGTTTAATTTGGGTCTCTAATATTTTGTTGATGAGTTGTTGATAGGTGGCACTTGTATTCTTTAGACTGAAGGGTATAACTTTATAATAGTATGTCCCTTAGTTGATTATGAATGACATGTGCTCCTCGTCCTCCAGGCTCATCCTATTCTAGTTGTAGTATGAGTATATGTCCATGAAGCTCAGCAATTCATGTTCGGACATTGCATTTATTAATAGATCAATCATCGGTAATGGAAAGCTGTCATTCAAACATGTTTTGTTGATGTTGGTAAAATCAATGCACATCCTCCACTTCCCATTACTCTTCTTAACCATGACCATATTGGACAACCAATCTGGGTATTGAACCTTCCTGATAAATTTAACGTCGAGCAATTTCTTCATCTCCTCAAGAATAACAATTAGTTTTTCAATCAAGTAATTTCTTAGTTTTTGCTAGACAGGCTTATGATCAGGATCTAGACCCAACTTATGGACTATTATTCCAATTGGTATTCCTAGCATGTCACTAGATAGCCAAACAAATACATCGAAATTCTGTTAGAGAAAACCGATAAGCTGGCTTCGGTGGGGCTCCGACAAAGAACTTCTAATTTAGATGTATTTTTCTGTATCATTAGGGTTCAAAGGGATTTGATTTGTAAACTCTCTAAACTAAGCTTGCAACAATGTGGTCTCATCACGGAAGTCAAGATCCTCATTTGGTTGATCGGGGTGTGTCTGTGTGATCTGGGATAAGTAATGTGTCCATCCGATCATCTAATCACCAAGGAGTTCTCCTATGTCGAATGGGGTTGAAAACTTTAACTTTAAATGTGGGATCGAAGTCACTACCCCAAAAGTCATTAGACAAGGACATTCGAGGATAGCATTGTAAACAGAGAGAAGGTCTACTATCGAGAAAGATAGCATCTTGGAGGCCATCCTCGGATGAGTGCCCAGTGTAACTTCAAGCTAGATGACCCCCTAAATAGGTAGCGGTTCATTGTCCAGTCCATATAGGGGTCCCTCGGTGGTTTTCATTTGACTTATTTTTAATTTTAATTTAAAATACGTATCGAGATAAAGTAAATTTTTTAAACTTTCATTATCAACAAACCCTTATTTTAACTAGTAGTTCACGCTACCATCGGAGACGAGCGCGGTGTTCACGCTACCATCGGAGATGAGCGCGGTTACAACTAATGGATCAGAATATGGGAAAGTTATATATGTGTCATATTTTTATTACTAAAACTAATGATATCATCCCTAACTCCAACCCTTGGCTTCTTATGGCCGGTAGCTATTCTTGAGTTCTCTAGAATGTCATCTCGCTGTGGACGTGTGGTAATCATGTTCATGACCCAAACTGCCACTTGATTCCTTGGTTGCTCGGCCTCATCCCCATCTACTCATCTGGAAGTCTACTTAGGCCTTTGCAGAAAATGGGTAAGGTGTCTTTTCCAAATCAACTTTTCAATTTCCTTTTATAGCATCTGACAAATTCTAGTGCGGTAACCCTTGCATCGATCGTAGTGATAATACTTTAACTGGTCATCTCCATCTGGGTTCTTCAATACCTTTGGCTATTTGAAGAATTTTTTCATCCCGAATTTGTATCAGGATGTTGGTGCGAGAGTCGTTAAAGGAGTCAAGTCCAGAGGCCTGAACTCCCTCTGTGCCGTTGGCTTAGACTTCTGTTACTTCTTTGGTCCTCGGGGATCCATGTAGTCCTTGTTCTTCTTTTTTCCTACCACCGTCCTCTAGCAGAATTAGTCTCCTCATTTTGGTTGATTTGTTTCATTAGCCTCTTCGGTTACTATATAAGCTCGAGTAATGCCCTTGGCCTCTTTGAAAGTTTACGTGTTATTGTGGGCCAGATATTTGAAGAAGTCCCCAAGCTCCAAGGTTAAAATGAAGCTGGTCAACTTCACCTCACCGATAAGCTTGGGTATTTGCTTAACTTCGGTTGTAGACCTAGTCAAGAATTTCTTTAAACTTTCATTTGGCCCTTACCTGACCCAAGCCAGATGCCACGACTACTTTTTCTCTCTCTGGCTATAAGAAAATTGGGACAAAAAATCGTCGGCCAAATCATGGAACGTCTAGATCAAATTCGGTTGAAGCTGATAGAACCATACTTAGGCGTCCCCTTTAAGTGTTAATGGGAAGTATAAACACATCACTGCCTCATCTAAACCTTGAAAGCTTAGAAGAGTGTAGAAATGGTCCACATAATCTATCGGATCAGTCCTTCCATCGTACTGATCCAAGGCCGGCATCTTAAACTTCTGAGGGAGCGAATGGGTTCAGATTCCATCGTGAAGGGAGATCTTCGTAAGTTGGTGACTCATCCTCCAACGTCTCCTCCAAGGACGTGCTATTATATTTTCTCAACTTTCTCCTCCATTTAAGGAGTATCCATCCTCTTCTCATTGAGGAAGATCCTCAATTCTAAAGGGATTTGTTGGGCTTGAGAGGCCAGGTGGCTCATAACTTTTGGAAGGAGCACACTATGTGAGGTTCCTGCTTGGTGCGAGGGTTCTCTATCGTCACGAGAATAACGAGGATTTTGCCTCTCAGGAAGTTCTCAAGGGTCTTATTGTTGAGACGACCCTCCAAGTGCATCGGGAATTTATTAGTCGAGGCAGCTTGAGTCCTGAAATCTTCAGGTCGTCGTCCCTTATCTATCATGCACTTCCTTCCCCTCCTCCTTTGCTTGAAAGTTGATGTTTGGGAGGTGGAAGATGGAGCCCCCTTCAGCCGCTCATCAAGCCAGGTGCATATAGTCTGAATGGCTTTGAAGATGTCCATTCTTATTGAAAGTCCGCATATACAAAGGTCGAGATGATCGTCCACCCAATTGTCACATAAGGTGGTATCTCTGACTGATGTATAGAATGTACTTGTGTGTTTACTATGTTATCTATCACAAGAGGGTGGTTATTAGAATTTTAGTCAGTTCTCACAAATTATGCTAATGATGCATCTAAGGATTCGAATTGTAGTATGGATTAGGTAACGAAGTTGTGTCTGTCGGGTCTATATCGGGTCAGGTTTCTGTACATCTTTAAAATGAATCCTATACAATACAAAATACAGTCAAAAAATTTGGTAAGACTTATTCTCCGATATTTCCTCTGACACTCAAATCAAAATCCTTCTTTAAAGAAAGGAAAATGAGACGATGTTGGTTTGGATATTAGTAAAATTATTTCTTGTTTGAAAGTTTGTACTTTTCTGAAAGCGTCCTAATTTGAGATAGAGAAAATGCGCATTGAGTGTCTTTGATTTAGTTTTTAAGTGTCGACCTTTTGCCTATTGGAAATGAGGGATTTTTACAGAAGTTAGGGGGCGGTTGGTATCTCCTATCAACTGTTCAGAAAACCGAAGAATGGATAGGATTTTGCTCAGATGGCGGTTCCAATTGGCACCTGAGACTATTAAATCAAGATAAGCGAAGGAAATCGTTTCAGCCATTAGTTTTGGTTCCATCATCGTTCGAGGAATGAACTGTTTAGACAGAACCGTTAGATGTGTCCATTGATTTGGGTCGCATGAGCCCACTGAGCCTCCATACTTTATGGGCTGAATTCGTAAGCGAAATCTTCTTGGACCATCGGTAACAATACCCTAATACCTTATTATTAAAAAGTTAAGATTTTGTTTCTGGCTAATTTTTCATAGATCTTACATATCGATCAAGATATGTAACTGTTTATATTATCAGAAACTATAACTTTTTATATTATCAGAAAAACACAATTTAAATCAAATTAATTAGACCTATAATTTTCCATTTCAATTTTAGTTCCACAATCCAAACTGCCCCTGTTTAAATTCTATAGGTGTTGGAAGGTTGCCGCACAATTACTTAAAAATTGCTCTTTCATATTTTCAGTTTTAAAATCGACCCCTCATGATATTATTCAACAGATATATATTTTTGGATCTTGTGTGCAAATTTATCTAGATCCAATCCATATAAAAATAACATATCTCCCGATTTTGTTCAAAATAAAACAAATTATTTCTCTTTCAATTTGATTTAGCTGTATTCCTGGCTGTAATTGGGTCATATAGACAGTGAGAATACCTATGTTAGAAGACTTAATATGCTATTCCTTAATCTTAGATATGATGTAGATTACCATTACATAATAAGTACGAGGCAAAATAAAATATTGTCTCACAACATGCCATACATATTTTGTAATATTAAGTTCATTGAAGTTCATCCATATGAAAAAACTCATGCTTAATCTTAGTATTTGTAATTATAGCATCCTAGTGACTGATATTTGGTCAATCCGTATATACACTTTCTAACATAGTTTTTAGTTTAGGCACGTTCAATCTCTATCTTATGGGTTTAAAGTTTTATCCTTCCTATAAGTGTTAAGATAATTTTTTACACAGATTAAATATGTGATTGGAAAAATACATATCAATAACATAGCCAAAATCATAGACTTCACTTGTTTAAATATGAATGTAGTTTATGGAGATGTGCGTTCATGTTATAATCATCATCTACATATGCGTGTTCCACGTAATGTTTAAGTGAATGTGGAAAACACATTAAATAATTCACCAATGAACTAGTGCAAATAGTAATCGTACATTTCAAATACTTTCACTTACATATCAATTTTTCAAAACATCTGACATATCCTCCCCAAACAAAAAACTTATCTAACTTAAAAGCATTTTTCTAGGTATATTAGTGACCATCTCACGAGTAGACATATAATTCATAAAGACATTGTTTTTTATGGAGTCTATTAAAAAGTATTTAATATTTACTATGTTTGGCTCTACCTTAATGTTTGGAATTTATAATGTAAGTAACAACAGACGAATTATAACCAAAAAAAAAAAAAGTGTTATTGGAACTCCAGTCTATAAAAAAATTTAGCTTAACAACTCGTAATACAACTGATCATGCAATATACCTTGCTCCTACTGATGAAAAATCAATCGAGGGATATACTCTCAAGTACGCATCTTAAGTATCTTCAATCTCATATTTTGAAATGACTTTCTGGAGGCTCAAATTAACACGACAACATATCAACAATGCAGCTACAATAAATAGCAACTCACCAACTAAAATAGAATATATTCGTTAGAATCAGCTCATCACGAAATAATTCGGCAAAGCCAATGAACTAATGCAAATAGAAATAGTACATTTCAAGTACTTCAATTTAAAGTCCACATAATTCAAAAGATTTGGCATATTCAAGAATCTTATACAACTCAAATGCCTTTCTAAATGTACCTTAGATCGTTTCAAGCATAGATAAATACCTTCGTCTGCCTACAATGCTAGAAATCAACAAAGAGGAAGGAGTGAGACTTGGACCCACATCAAGTATTGAAATGGACTAGAAATTCTCTAATCACAACTCGTTTTGACCCTTTTACAAATTACAAAATACAAAACATACAAATATATAATATACATAAAATATATTTAGATCTAAATGAATTAAACAATCAAAAAATTTATAGAATGTAAGCACAATATGCAGTAATAATCAAAACAAGATTTTTTGTAACGAAGAGAAATTCCAGTAACTACAGTTACCGAGTAAAACCCTCCAGGCTTCTATGCCCAATAAAAAGAACGGTTATTGAGTAAAACCCTCCAAATTTCTACGCTCAATAAAAAGAATATAATGAGAAAGTCAACTTACAGACCGAGATATATAGATTTACTAATTTAGCTGACTTATTCCCGTCTTATAACCCCTACCAATAAATTTCTTAAATTTGCCATTGGTAATAGAATCGAATACCTTTCAATCTTTTTGTCAATCTTACTTCACGAGCCATCGAATCTCCTCACACCGTTGGATCCCTATTTCCACGTCACCTGCGTTTTTTACGAAGATAAACAGGTAGAAAAATGTGTGTACAATAAAGTAGATGGAGTGAGAAAATTCTAGAATTGATGCTCAAGAATCAATGATGAGTTTTCTCAAATGGGAACAATTTATAATCATAAAATTGAGGGCTTTTTCACTGAGTAGCCATCCATAATGTTTCGCCAAGGTTTTAACTTAAAGAGGAGAAGGTGGGTATTTATAGAGAGGCTTTAAAATTAGGTTAAAAATGTGGCCATTTCGAAATACACACCTTGACACTCAAGAACCTCTTGGACACACGTTAAGTGCGCCTAGGCTAGCACAGGGTCCGCACCCTAGTGCTCAAGGGAACCTCGGGAGCACTTCGAGTGTGCACATTTGTAAAAGGGCACTTTGAGCATGATTTGGGGACACCTCAAGCACTGGCATATGAGAAATGGCACTTGTGCACAGGTCAAGCACTAGGCAAGTATGGATAATGAGAGTTGCACATCAGTAGACATCAGATGTATATATGATACAGATCTTTAGAATAATGAAAAAAATCACAGACGAACGATCAAATATAGTCATGGAATATTTCAACACATAATATGTCTAACGATCTCGCACTTCAATAATTCCGTGACAAAACCACACAAAAATAATAAACCAAAATACAAGTGAATCACGGATTTAGACACCATTAAAATATAACCCGTGTATATAAAAATCTATTCCTAATAGACAACTAACATAGTAAACTGAAATTGAAGGAGATGCAAAAATGTACTATTCCTATTCAGACAATGTTAATACAGAAATAGGTAAAAGTAAAACAAGCTAAAAGGATACAAAAAAGCAATAAAGTAATACCACTAAATTAATAGAGAAGCACATGTACACAACATAGCAAGGATATCAATATATCGATTACAGCACATGTCCAAGTAAAAAGCAAATATGACAAAGACCTCCCCCTACGATATAACTAAGCTCTCTCTATAAGATAAACCTTCCCCTAAGAAATATGAGAACAAGCTCCCCCTATGGCATATACTCCCCTTATTTGTCATGAATGACCAAAGGAGGGTGTCAATCAGAGTCAAAAGAAGAACACCATGCGGCAGATAGATGGGCAAGTTGCTTCTCTTGAGTAGAAATTTGGGAGTCAAGGCGTTAAAAGGCCTCGAGCATGTGTGACTCCAGTCGTATGTGAAAAGCAAACAGCCACTCCTGAGAGGTAGATAGCCACTCAAGCCAATCAAAAATTCGAGAGAGCTATCCCATAATCAACAAGGAGGAAGAGGTAACTGTGAGAGGTGGATCGAACTGGCTAGGATAGGATGGGCCAAGTCAAGATGGGCCACCCACAGCCAAAAAGAAAGGGTCCACTGAAAGAGAATCATCAAAAGTATCATCAGGAGCCGAGAAGTGCTAATGAGAGTGGGCTTGACTTTATTTGAAGGTTGTACGAGTAATGGGCTGGCCAAACCTCACATGTGGAAGGTTTGAGAACTGTACGCCTAAACCCATAATTAGGTGTTGGATTAGACAACTATGGGAAAGGTTGTTATTCTTCTTAGATACAAAAAACAGAAATAATGTGAAAACACAAATGGGATGAAAGATCAATAGGTCGTCCATTCAGAAGAATGTAGAGGAATAAGATCTTGACCCGAGGGATAGAGGAGAAGTGTGTGACCAGAAAAATATTAGTCAATATAATCTAACACAAACATTGTTCGAAGGAGGGAGAAGTTTGGTTTTGAACAATTTGCCATGCCACTCCATGGGAGAGCCACAAAGAAAAGAGGCTACCTTATCGGGATGTGACATAGTACGATAATTATATGGGTAGTTTGAATGGAAAACACGGTGAATGCCTAGAGTATGGGAGAGCACGTATAACATCTCGAATATTTTTTTTATCTGATTTAATTAGGTTTATTTGTTTATTTTGGGTGATTTGGATATGATAAAATTAATTA
>JAODPA010067589.1:0-10518 GCA_025585075.1 Nepenthes mirabilis | reverse complement strand
ATTTATGAAATTTCTAATCTTTAGAATGCATCTCAGTGTTGTTAAAAAGAAAAGAAAAAATTTTATGCTCATAATTTATTATATGAATTAGTATTGACGACGGCTTTAGATGTTAGTAAAAGTCGGGTCGTCACAAAGCAAGACCATCGAGGTCCAGTGGGGAGTAGAACCGATCCGTACAGATTTTCCAAACTCCGGCTAATAATGCATGTGATCATTATGGGAGATCACATGAAGGGAAGCCTTGCTATAAGAAGCTGGGGTTTGTTATAACTGTGGCTAGGCTGGACACATGATCAGAGATTGCCCACTGGCCAAACAAGTCTCAGGATTTAAGTCTCCTATTCCAACTAAGGTGTTTGCCGTTTCTGCAAAGGAGGCTGAAATCTCTATGGAAGTTCTGGAAGGTACATTTTCTATCTGCGGCACTCCTAGTCATGTGCTCTTTGACTCAGGATCTACTTACTTATTTGTCTCCCATGGGTTTTCGAAGTATCTTACGACCCTCCCTCAAGTTCTTGGCTGCCCAGTGATGGTCGCCTCACCCACAGGGTCGTCCATAATTTTAAATGTAGTTTATTCAGAGTGTCCGATAGAATTAAATGAATACGTGATGCCTGTTAATTTGGTTTTACTGGAAATGAAGGACTTCGATGCAATCTTAGGAATGGATTGGTTAGCCAGATATCATGCCAAGATTGATTGTTTCCGAAAAAAGAGTAGAATTCGCCATCCCTGGAAACAAGCCTTTCTATATTCAAGGAGTCCAGCATAAAGAAGCATCTTGCTTCATTTCGGCACTACATGCCAGGTACTTGATTGGTGATCGGTGTCAAGCTTATCTAGCCTTTGCTAGTGTGACTACTGAAGGTCAAGAATCTCTAGCCAAAGAGATTCCAGTGGTGCGGGAATTTGAAGACATATTCCCTGATGAACTACCTGGACTGCCACCCCAGCGAGAGTTGGAATTTGGATTAGAATTGATGCAAGAATCAGCACCAATATCCAAAGCACCATATCGGATGGCACCGGCCGAACTTAAAGAATTGAAACAGCAACTATAGGAATTATTAGATAAAGGTTTCATTCGGCCGAGTGTGTCACCATGGGGAGCACCGGTCCTCTTTATAAGAAAGAAGGACGAGACCATGAGATTATGCGTGGATTATCATGAACTGAACAAAATTACCACCAAAAATAAATATCCTCTGCCAAGGATTGATGACCTCCTTGACCAATTACAAGGAGCTTGTGTATTTTCAAAAATCGACCTTAGATCCGGATATCATCAGCTTCGGATTAGAAAGGAGGATATAGCAAAGACGACGTTCCGGACTAGATATGGGCACTATGAATTTGTAGTGATGCCTTTTGGGTTGACTAATGCCCCGGCCGTCTTTATGGACCTGATGAACCGAATTTTTCAACTATACCTGGACAAGTTTGTGATCGTCTTTATTGACGACATCCTTGTGTATTCGAAAAGCTACGAGGAACATGAGGATCATTAACGGACTACACTCTGGATCCTTAGGGAGCACCAGCTGTTCGTCAAATTAAAAAAATGCGAATTTTGGTTAGAGGAAGTGGGATTCCTTGGACATGTCATCTCCAAAGAAGGAATTTTCGTCGATCCTAAGAAAGTGAAAGCAGTGGTAAAATGAAACTGGCCAACCTCTGTGACCGAAGTATGGAGCTTCTTAGGCTTGGCCGGATATTATAGACGGTTTGTGGAAAACTTCTCCCAAATTTCTCTGCCACTCACGCAGTTAACAAAGAAGGATGCCAGGTTTGAGTGGACCAATGTTTGTGAAGGGAGTTTTCAGGCACTTAAAGACCGGTTAACTTCTGCTCCGGTCCTGACCATTCCAAATGGATCAGGAGGACTGATTGTTTATTGCGATGCCTCAAAGATTGGGTTGGGCTGTGTTTTAATGCAACACGGAAGGGTAATTGCCTATGGGTCACGACAGTTGAAGGATCATGAAAGGAATTGCCCAACTCACGATCTGTAATTGGTCGCTGTAGTGTTTGCATTAAAAATCTGGAGGCATTATCTGTATGGTGAGAGATTCTTCGTCTACCCCGATCATAAGAGTCTAAAGTATTTATTCTCCCAGAATGAACTGAACATGAAGCAGAGAAGGTGGATTGAATTCCTGAAGGACTATAACTGTGAAATCCGATACGAACCAGGAAAGGCCAATGTAGTCGCCGATGCACTAAGTCGACAACCTGGTATTCTTGCTAGAATGCAACTCAAGCAAATGGAGATGCTGGACTATCTCATGTGCTATGATGTTCAGCGTTATGTGCAAGGAAAGCGGATGATTTTGGCATACCTTCAAATCCAGCTAGAGGTGATAAATGAGGTAAAGGGATGTCAGGTGAATGATTCTTTCCTTGTAAAGATCATGAGTGAGCTGGACAAAGAATCCCGAAGTGATTTTCATGTTACGCTAGATGGAGCATTAAGGTTTAGGAATTGGTTATGTGTGCCAGATAACAAAGAATTAAAACAGAAAATTTTTAAGGAAGCCCATCGATCCCGTTATACGATTCACCCGGGAGCCAATAAGATGTACCAGGATTTGAAGAAAACATTATGGTGGAGGAATATGAAAAAGGACATTGCAGCCTAAGTGAAAAAGTGTCTTGTATGCCAACAAGTAAAGGCCGAAAGAAAGCAGCCGTCTGGGTTATTGCAACCAATGCCGTTTCCAGGGTGGAAATGGGAAGATATTGCCACAGACTTTGTGACCGGACTGCCAAAGACGCTAAGAAAACATGATGCTATTTGGGTTATTGTTGACCGGCTAAGAAAGTCAACCCATTTTCTGGCAATCCGGACGACATACTCCCATGATAAATTAGCCCAACTGTATGTAAACGAGGTTGTCAGATTTCATGGTATGCCTGCCTCTATTGTATCATATAGAGACCCACGCTTTGTTTCACGGTTCTGAAAAAGTTTACATAAAGAGTTGGGTACCGAATTAAAATTTAGTACCACTTTTTATCTGTAAATTGACGGCCGGTCAAAGCGGACTATCCAGATCCTCGAGGATATGTTAAGGGCCTCGGTCTTAGTGATAAAAGGGACTTGGGATAATTTCTTACCATTAGCAGAATTTGCTTATAATAATACTTACCAGGCTAGCATAGGCATGGCCCCTTTTGAGGCCTTGTATGGAAGAAAATGTAGATCGTCGATCCACTGGGAGGAGCTCAGAGATAAATGGATTTTGGGTCCAAATATTATTAAAGAAACGGCAGAAAAGATAAAGTCAGTACATGAGAATCTTATAGTAGCCCGGAGCAGACAAAAAAGCTATGCAGACCGGAGGAGATCTGCCTTAGAATTTGAAAAAGGCGATTTTGTATTCCTAAAGGTTTCACCATCCCTGGGGAAGTACAGATTCTGGGTAAAAGGAAAGTTGAAGCCACGATTTATTGGCCTTTTGAAATTCTAGAAAGGATCGGAGAAGTAGCTTACAGACTTGCACTACCTCCGAACTTGGCAGGAGTACATGACGTGTTTCATGTATCAATGCTTCGGAAGTATGTCCATGATCCTACTCATGTAATTGAGTTTGAACCTTTGACAATCGACAAGGACTTGTCATATGTAGAGGAACCAGTGAGAATCTTGGATCGAAGGGAATAGAGACTACGCACCAAATCAATCACTCTAATAAAAGTGCTCTAGAAGAATCAGTCATCCGAAGAGGCAACTTGGGAACGAGAGGAGAAGATTCGGAACAAATACCCCTATTTATTTTCTCAAGGTTAGTAACTTTATTTAAAATTTTGAGGATGAAATTTTTACAAGTGGGGGAGATTGTAATGGCCCAGATTCTAGAACATAGAAAATTCTAATTATCAAGTCATTATAATCCGGTCAATGCCAGTTGACCGGAAAATGTATTAAGAAAAGTAAAATCGGCCCTAAGATGAAATCAAGTTCGGCCCTTGCATAATGAAAAGAAGTCTGGATTTTCTTGATAAAAGAAGTCCGAATTTCCTTGATAAAAAGCGAGTCCGTCTTTTACTTAATCGAGTCCGGCGTTACTTAATCTATGGCTTTCCCATAGATTATGGGAAAGCTAAAGTTGATAATCCAATAAACGGGTGTTGATCGAAAGTCATGTAGAAGGAATTGAATGTGTTTACATGAGAAAGCTAAATTCTGTTAAGTTCAGTGAACCAAAAATTAATTAAGAAATCTAAATCCCATTGAGTTCAGTTAATTAGGAATTAATGAACTCCTTGAAATGGCATAACATACCGGCGTTGTTCGGTCCCTCTCTGTTCTCTTTCCACCAATTTTTTTTAACCCGAAAGTATTGTCGGTTGCCGATTTTGTAGTCGGTCACCGCTGGTAATGATCAATCCATTGTTTGAAGCTGATTATTGGTGATGATTAGCGACGGTGATTGTCGTGTGAGGCACTGATTGTAGGGATTGTCGGGTTGCGTTGGCCGTAAGTAGGGGCGACACCGTTTGTTGCCGGCAGTGGGAAAAATTGAAGGGGAAATGTTTCAGGGACACATTAGTCAGCTTCGTAGAGAGATCTAAAATTTCAAACTTCGTTTGACGTTCTCTGTACGCCAGGCGCTCCCGATAGTGCTCTCTGGCCACCGCCAGCCATGGCCGGCTTCCTGGTGGCCCCAAGATGCCCAGCCCAGGACTCGACTTCCGATTTCCCACCTCCTCTTCCTTCGTCGACCTCCGCCTCAGAAACCCTAGACCGAGTTTCTCCAGCATTCTCGCTTCTGAAGAAGAACGGTGATTCCCGTCATCTAGCCCCAGATGCTACCTTCTTGTCTCGTACAAAACCCAAGAACCCTTGCAATGACCGGGTGAATGAAACCCCTCTTCCTCCTGCTTGGATGAATGTCCTCCAGAAGGTTTCGGATGGTATGTGTTCAGAACTAACAAACTACCCCCCTAAGCGCTCAATGGTGAATCGACCACCATTTCCCCCCCGCCTGATGTGATCGACCAAGGCGACCTGTTCTGGGGGTTCACCTTGGTTGGACACTTTCTCGACTCCCACCCGCATTTCCTGGCTGTCAAAGCCATAGTCTGGAAACTGTGGGCTAGATTCAGAATCAAGCATGTTGCCGGTAACGAAGCTGGCTTTTTCTTCTTTCGCTTCTCATCCCAAGAGATGATGGAACAATGCCTCTGCTCTGGTCCGTGGCTGTTCTCTGGAAAAGCAATTTTCCTCAAATGCTGGGCACCGGGTATGGCATTGATGAAGGATGAACATAAACGGTATCCAATCTGGATCAAGCTATCTAATCTCCCGATTCAATTCTGGACTCCTGCTGGATTAAGCTGGATTGCAAGTGCCATCGGGGTCCCGTTGCAACTTGATTCCAGAACTGCCCGTATGGAAAATGTATCCTTTGCTAAAATTTGTGTTGAAGTTGGCATGGACGACCCCTTCCCCAACTGCATTGCCATTCAACAAAATACTGAGTCAGCGCTGGTTAATGTGGAATATTATTGGAAGCCGATTCGGTGTGGACGTTGCAACCTTGTTGGCCATGTTGAAACCAAGTGTCGTTCCAAAAGTGTAAGCCTTCGATCTCGGTATTCTGCCCCTGCTAATCAAGTGACTTCTTGCCATCCGGCCCTAAATGACCATCAGCATGATGAAATTAAGTCCTGTGCGGTTATTGATTCCTTGAATTCTAAGGAGACTCTTCAATCCCCAACCCTCATTGGAGAGGCTTCATCTAAGAGCTCTATGGATTCGTTTGACGAGAAGGAAGTGGCTATCTGTGATGGTTTGGTGGAGAGGCCTTCCTCTGGGAACATGATGGTTTCCCATCCTCCTCTTTGTGAGGCTATTTCGGCTGTTGAAGATCCATGTAATTGCCCATGTGCTGGGGAAGCTCTGGTTCCCTCTGGTGGTGAGGTGTCCGAGTGCCATGAGTTGGGTGGGTCTGGCCCGCTCGAGGATGCTCCGGCTTTTGGTTCTTTTCCTGGACCCCTTGCTGACCCGCCTAATCATCATGATTCGGGTCCAATTGAGTTGGTAGATCCTGATTTTACCCCCGAATCGATCTCTCAGATCATTCAGAGATACTCCCTGGTTGGCTCTTCAGAAGTACAAGTAGTGCCTAGCATTGTTGACAAGAAGTATGCTCTGGATGGTAGTCTACTGGACACGGATCTGGCCGTCGATCAGACTCCTATTCTGGTTTCAGATGCCAGCTGCTTGGATGAGAATCCTTTGTCAATTGAGAAGGATATGTTGCTTATGGCTCTCCAGCAGCTCCTAGAATCGGATGGCTCTCGTCAACTAATGAAGGCCACACTTCTTGAGCATAGGATCCTTGTGATGGATTTCCTGAACAGATGCTGGCAGGATGTAAAGGTTGAGATCAAACGTAAGTTTCTCTCAGCCTCTCCGCTGGCAGCGGCAGATAAAGGGTTTCCCCCTGATGCTTACTTGATTGCTTTCCAATTGGTTGTGATGGCTGACACCTCTCAGGCCCATAGTGCCTCATTCTTTCCCGAGGAAGAAAAGATTGTTTTTGGATTCCTGGCTTCCTTGCTGAAAACGACAATGAGTTTTCCGGTTATCCAAAATTGTAATCAATTTGAATTTTTGGCTGGTCTTCATAGTAAGGCATTTAGAATCTCGACTGAAGAACCCTGGCTACAGTTCAAGTCTTGGAGTCGGCGTAAAGCAGCTTCCAAGAAAAATTGGATTTCTCATACATGAATACATGCAGCTGCTGGGTTGGGTGTGGGCGGTTGAGTTGTTCCTTTTCAAAGGTATTTTGATGGCTGGAATGGACGTGCGTATTTTACAGCCGAAGTGGCCTTGTGCCTTTCAAAAACTTGAGTCGAGTTTCGCTCTTGGAAGCTGGAGTGATATGTCGCTTAAATGCTAGAGTGAATTAAGGCCGGACTTCTTAAAGACCGGTGTGATTTATGGCCGGAGTTGAATTGTGCCTCTCGATGCCGGGGTTGCCTTGCGCATTTTGAAAGTCGGAGTGAATTGTGGCGCCTTAAAGGCTGGAATTGCTTTGTGCGTCTTGAAAGCCGGAGTAAAAGAGGCTTGAGGGACGGAGTGGCATTGTGCCCCTTAAGGCCGGAGTGGCCTTGTGCCCCTTAAGGCCGGAGTGGCATTATGCCTTTTAAAAGCCAGAGTGGCTTTTATTGTGCCGAATTGGAGCTGCGATTCAAGTGGGTGTTGAAGGCTGGAATGGACGTGCGTCTCTTGAGGCCGGAGTGGCCTTGTGCTGCTCACAAACCGGAGTTGAGTTTCGCTCTTGGAAGCCGGAGTGATTTGTCGCTTAAATGCCGGAGTGAATTAAGACGGTGTTGATTTGTGCCTCTTAAAGATCGGTGTTCTTTTTGGCCGGAGTTGAATTGTGCCTCTTGATGCCGGACTTGCCTTGCGCATTTTGAAATCCAGAGTGAATTGTGGCGCCTTGAAGGCCGGTAAATGCCTTGTGTGTCTTGAAAGCCGGAGTAAGTTAAATTCAAATCTGATACTGTGCCCTGGTCGCGCCTTCCGTTTTCTTCACTCCGGTGCCCATGGCGCCGGCTCTTCGCCCAAATTCCTGCTCCCCTAGTTCTGTTTCCCTCTCTCCCTCCCTCGCGAGTCCTACTGCTAAGCCTAGTGCGCCTTCTTCTCGCCCATCCTCCCCCCCTTTAGTGAACCTCATTCTAATCTTTCATCTTCTCCTTCAACCTCTCCCATTAGGGTTCCTGGTGTTCATTCTCTGGGGCCTGGTCCTTCTGATGAGATTGGGCCTGTGGGCGCTTTTTCCCCCTCGCTTCTGTTGTTGCGTCCCTCCTTGCTAAATTCGTCGCCCCCGATGTTGTTTCAAAACGATGCTCTGGCCCTCCGACGAGCTTGGTTCAAGCTCCGTCGTCTGCGCCCGAGAAGTCGGTTTCCCTGCCACCGAAGTCATGGGCTGATATTGTCTCCAAGGACTCCATGGATACAAGTACCCAACTTAAATTTTTTCCCCCTCCCCCTAATGGCCCATTCATGGAACTTTTCCCCCCTGCTGAGGTTATTCAACAGGGAGAAGTTACATGGAGGGACTCCCTTGTGGGATATTTCTATGAATCCCCCCTAAATTTCTTTGTGGTTAATCACATTGCCCGTAAGATTTGGGCTAAATTTGGAATTTCTCATGTCGCTGAAATGGAAAACGATTTCTTTCTATTCCGATTTGCAAATGAAGCTCAGATGCAAGAGTGCCTGAATCATGGCCCTTGGAATTTTGCTGGCTATCCTTGCTTCTTAAAGAAATGGATGCCGGATATGGTCCTCTCTAAGAAGGACCACAAGACATTCCCGATTTGGGTTCATCTAAAGGAAGTCCCGGTCCAATTTTGGACCCCTATGGGGTTTAGCTGGATAGCCAGTGCCATAGGGATCCCCCTCCAGATGGATCCCACTACTGCCAAACGGGACCGGTTACGAGTTGTTCGAATTCATGTTGAAATCACAGCAGCATCCGTATTGTCTGAGAAAATTAGAGTAAATCTTGGGAATCACCCAGGAGATTCCTTAGGGGTCGATGTGACGGTTGAATATCCTTGGAAACCTGGACAATGTGACTCTGGTCTGAATGGGAAGCACCATAAGAGTCAGAACAAGATACCCTCAAAAAAGAAACCAAATGGGTGCCAGATCCCCTTGGCGCCTGTAGGCGGTGCTCGGGGGGGAAATGGTCCCTGGAGAGTTAAAAGCAAATCTCAACCTGTGGTTGTATCTACTGGACCTGTGCCGGAATCCAACTCCTTTGCAGCATTACAATGCCCAGAGAATGACACCCCTTCAGGCCCTTCTGATGGGGTTGAGAAAAATGATGCCATTGATTTCGCTGAACCTAATCTAGGCCCCACTCTGAACGGTGTGGAGAATCTAAGGATATTGACCCCTTCTGTGTTGGAGCGCGAGAATCGGGGTGAGTCTCCCCTGGAAAATGATGACTCTGGCAAAGAGTGCAATAGTAGGGTCATGAGAGGCATTATTTGTCACTCCTCTTCCGGAAGGTGACCAGATGCGAGGGGGGGGGGAGCCTCCAAGTTCCTCCAACTTGGGCAATCCTCCTATTTCTAGGAGCCCTCATCGGATGGCCCAACCTGTCCCAACCTCACCAAATGTGGCTGGTTGTTCCAACCACACTGAAAGCCTTCCTCCTGTCCTTGTTGTAAAGGACGGCGAGACTCCTTTGGTGATGTCACAAGCGAAAAAAACAAAGGGGCCTAAAAAGAAAAAACCCCCTTCCCCCTTACCTCATGGTTAGTATCGCTTGCTGGAATGTCCGTGGACTTAAAGGGACAATCAAATCCCATGAAGTCAAGAACGTCATTCCGTCATCCCGTTGTTCTATTTTTGGTCTTTGTGGAGACTCGGGTCAAAGAAAATAAGGCTCCTTATATCTCTAACATGTTGATGCCTTCCTGGAAGTGGGAGATGAACTATTCGGAATACCCTCTGGCCGTAATTGGATTGGTTGGGATGATTCCTTTGTTGATTTAAGCATTTTATCCAAATCAGACCAATTCATGCATTACAGAGCTGTTAATAGAATCAATGTTTCATCCTTTTTTATTACCTTCATTTACGGCTCCAACTCCGACATTCTTAGGAGAACTCTTTGGGATAACCTGCATTTTTTTTGGTAAGTAAGTATTTTGGATTGATGGGAGAAAAAATTACAAATTCAATGTTTTAACACCAAGTATTTTAACTTGGGATTAAAACATAACTCGCTGGGGCATACCCCGAGCGAAAGGTACAGACAGAAGAACAAAACAGACCTCTAGAAGGCCAACATTCAACGAAACCTATAGAAAATGAAAAAAATATTACATCACAAAAACAGCGGGTCCAACCCACTAAGCCCAAGCCAGCAGGCGCTGTAATGAACCATCAGCAACAAACACCACTTCAGGTTTAAGAAACCAGCAGCCCAACCTGACATATTCATCTTGGATCAGCAGCGGTAAAGGGCAGCATCGCACTAACCGGATAACAACAACAGCAGCGCCCTCATTTGCAATGGAGCTACAAAATCAGCCATACCCACACCGGGAGATTTAATGCATAGCAGCCGTGATCCCTACGAACGAAGCCAGCACAGTAAAGGCCCAAAATGTGGACTGCTCGACCAGCAGCAGCAATTTCCAGGCCCCAGCAGACATAATGGCAAACCAGCAGCTCCAAAGAGGCATGGTCTTTTCAGCATCAACACACTCAGGAAGCCTGCACCTTGCAACCCAATGGCACGTGACAAGATACACGTAGAGCATCAACATCTGCTGCAGAGCAGACTGGGGTATCAAAATCATTCAACAACACATACAATCCCCATTACACCAGAGTTCATGGGTATCAACCATCAAAAGCCCAGCCGTACAAAGGAAAATTAGCACCAAAAGCCTCATAGGACTACACCAATACAGATCCAGGAATAACACAATCCCATCAGATCAGCATAGAGCACCAGACCAAACCCCATTCAGCAA
>JAODPA010067588.1:0-10519 GCA_025585075.1 Nepenthes mirabilis | reverse complement strand
TCTCTTGGGGACATTGATTTCGAGGCAGACTTTCCAGCGCCTTTTGTAGCTGACGAGTCTATGTCTGAGATGGCGCCTGCGGGTCTTAGGAGCGAGCCGCAGGAGTCCGAGTCCCACGTGGAGCGTGGCACAGGGGATGACCCTCTTGCTTCTAAGGTAGTCTGTTGCTTCCTTTCTTCCCTTGCTTTCAACTGTTCATACTTTGATGAATTTTTCTGTTACAGCTCCAGAGTTTGATTGCCGGCCTCAACGGACTAGTGGGAGTGATTGCTCAATCCCGTTTGGAAATGAGGTCCTCGTGGGCCGCTCGTGAAGCTGCGCAACGGGCAGAAGCGGAGCTGGTTGAAGCTAAGGAGAAGATTGCTTCCCTGGAGGGTACTGTCAGGGATCTGCGGCTTAGGCAGAACCTCCTTCAGGAGCGGATCCTTCGCCAGGAGGAGAGGCTGAGGACGTCCGTGCAGATTGCTGAGATGGCTCCTGTATTGGATGGCAAGTTTCAGGACGGTATTTGCATGTGTCGCCGAGTTGCGCAATTGATCCGTCCGTGATTTCCTGTAGCCATCCTCGATCCTCAGAATGCCAGCGCCTTGAGCGCGGAAGACTTGTACGGCGTCGATGGCAGGCCTTTTCCCGGCCCTCCTTGGGCAGGGCCTGATGGTGAACCTCTTACGCCCGAGGAGGCAGTTCAGATGGAGCAGACGGGATCTTCTGGAGCCCATGGGACTCAGAGAGGAGGAAGCCGATCGGCACTCCCCTGATATGCTGCCCCATTTTTCTCATTTTCTTTTGTCATACTTGTACAGAAAATCATCTTTGTGAATAAGACTTTGTCCTTTTCGCTTTAAGGCTTCGGGCGTTTCTCTTGTGTCTTGTTCGTACGTGCGTGTTTTCTTTTTCTTTGCGGCGCGTCATACAGCGCCTAACTTCTTTGTTTCAAGTGGGTGACTCCCTTCAGGTGCTTGACCCTTTGTCTTTTTGGACTTGGGCATGCAGCCCTCTTAGGGACTTCTAGCTTTTAGCCTTTCGGCCTTGTTTTTGTCGCCCGGCCTCTAGGACCGTTTGGTCACGGCCGAGTTTCTGGGTTTTGACCTCTGGGGTTCGACCGCTAGGGCCGCTCGGGCGCAGCCGAGTTTTTGTTGTCTGACCGCTGGGGTCCGACCGCTGGGGTCGCTCGGTCGCAGCCGAGTTTTTGTTGCCTGACCGCTGGGGTCCGACCGCTGGGGTCGCTCGGGTTGGCGCCCAAGTTTTGTTGCCTGACCACCGGGGTCCGACCGCTGGGGTCGCTCGGGTTGGCGCCCAAGTTTTGTTGCCTGACCACTGGGGTCCGACCGCTGGGGTCGCTCGGTTTGGCGCCCAAGTTTTGTTGCCTGACCACCGGGGTTCGACCGCTGGGGTCGCTCGGGTTGGCGCCCAAGTTTTGTTGCCTGACCACTGCGGTCTGACCGCTGGGGTCACTCGGGTCCGACCGCTGGGGTCGCTCGGGTTGGCGCCCCCAAGTTTTGTTGCCTGACCATTGGGGTCCGACCGCTGGGGTCGCTCGGGTTGGCGCCCAAATTTTGTTGCCTGACCACTGGGGTCCGACTGCTGGGGTCGCTCGGGTTGGCGCCCAAGTTTTGTTGCCTGACCACTGGGGTCCGGCCGTTGGGGTCGCTCGGGTTGGGGCCCAAGTTTTGTTGCCTGACCACTGGGGTCCGACCGCTGGGGTCGCTCGGGTTGGCGCCCAAGTTTTGTTTGTTGAATGCTGTGAGTTGCTTCACCATGGAGGAGAGAATACGGGAACGCTTCAGGGAGAAGGTAACAAATGCATGTTTTTATTAATGTACATTTTTTCTTGCATTGAGTGGTCCCCAGGGCTTTTTGCCTCTTCCCTCTCTTCTTTTTTTTATCAGTCCGCGCCCATTATGGCGTTTTCCTTCGAGCGGCGTGACTGGCTGCTTCCTGCTGCTCCGGGGCCGTGCCCGGGTCGTGGCAGGAAGCGGTCGAGATATCCTTCCATTACCAGCTGCTCAATTTTCGCTCGGAGCTTCGTGCAGTCCTCGGTGCCGTGGCCGCGGTGCCATGGTAATGGCAGTATTCTCATTGGTCGCCTTCCTCTGGGTTCTTCAACGCCCTAGGCCATCTTAGGAACTCCTCGTCCCTGATCTGCCTTAGGATGCTGGTAAGGGAGTCAGTGAATGCCAATGGGCCTGATTGTCTTTCTCCTCCAAGGACCATCCGTTCGGGCTTATCGTGCCCGGACGGTCGTTGGGTCTTCTGGCGGGCGCTTGCCCTTCTCCTTCATTCCCCTGTCCTCAGGGGCAGGGGGTCTTCTCGTTCTGCCGGCTGAGTTGTTTCGCCGGTTTTGGGTCCAAAGACAGTCTTCCAGAGCCTCTTGAGCCCCCTCCTTGATGGGGCCGGGCTCATGGATTTCTTTCTGTTGAGGTAATCCCTCAACTCGCTTGGAGCCCGCGCCGACTGCTCTCTCTGAAGCGCCGTTTGGCGTGGGCTTTCGGAGCGTGGGCCCCTGGACTGTTCGCCCGCCTTCTCCTGGAGGTTGCGGACGGCTCTTGTGAGGCTGTCCACCTTCTGCGCCAGCTTGTGCACGCTGGTGCCGGGGCCGCCGCTTACTCTGCCGCCCGACGGGAGACATCCGTCGTGGCATTCTTCTCCCCGGGTGGACGTGCTGCCTTGTCTGCTGAACATCCTTGGGGCGTTGCTTGTTGTAGGAGAGTGGGAAGTCTTGAGTTTTTTGTTCTTCCTTCCCACAGACGGCGCCAATGTTGCGTTCTGGTTCCGCGGATCTTTCCGAGGCAGGCTCGTTGATGAGGGGTGTGTCCAGTCAGATCCGTGGTTACCAGGCAACACAAGTGATTGAGGTGTTGGACACGAGATGAAGATTGAGACCGGATTTTTTACGTGGAAAACCCCCTCTTGAATGGGGAGGAAAACCTATGAGGCTCAGGGCCTGAAAAGTGCTTCACTATATGGGTTGAAGACTTTACAAAGTACAGTTGTGAGGGTTAATCCCTTTCCTGCCTCTCGTTTTGTGTTTTCTTCCCTAGAGAACTATGCTCGCTGGGAGTTTTTCTCCCTCCTTTGTGGAGTTGGCCTTAGGAGAGAGTGTCCGGTTGAAGGCTCTGTCTCTCTTTATGTGTGTCTGTCCAAGTCCCCCCTTTCCTCCGTCGTCCCTCTTGAGAGGGGCATTGCTAAGTATTTATAGGAGAAGCCAGGCAGCTCGGGAGAAGATACGTGGCGTCCATCCGGTGGTTGAGGAGCTGGTCCACCGACTCCCTTAAATGCTGCTGACGTTGCGTGGAATGGCATGCGAACGGCGTCGCTACAACATCTGAGTGTGTCAGGCGCACAGAGTCTGAATATCAGCCTTGATTTGACCAGACGTGCCCTGTTGAGACGGCGACTGGCAGTAGCTGCAGACTTTCTTGGGAACCGGCGTAGTAGCTTAGCTGGCATTCCCGGTCATGAACGAGCGATCCTCGTCCAGTTGTGATGTTCCTCGTGAGTTTGTGGACTCGTGAGATGAAGCAGCTCTTGGAGGGTCTTCAGGGGAAAAGTCCGAGCGTCTCTTCCTCAGCGCTCAGGCAGTTCTAAGACCTCGCAAGACTTCATGGGCTCTCGGCTCTTGGGCCATCTGATTTCCTTAATTTGTTAGAGTGTTCCTGGGCCTCTCATTTGGGCCCTTCTCTTGGGCCTTGCTCTTAAGGGCCTTCATATTGAGGCCCAACACAATCGAATCTAGCAATGACTTCACACATGCCTTCTAATGAACAATTGGTATCATAAAGTGACCCCAATATATTGTATAATGTCTACATATTTTATTATCATGTATTCTGTATCTCATATGCTTAGTTCTTGTTTAATTTGTAACTGTGTAATATCGTGCAATTTTCATTGAGTGATTTTTACTGTGCCAAGGGCACACAGCCGGTTGACTAAAATGAGTAAGAGCAAGTATGCACCCTTTCCTCCACGAGGAAAAAGGGGGAGAACCTTGAATCCAGATAAGAGAGCTCTAAGATGCACATTGAAAACTGATGAAAAAAAAAAGACATTACAAACTCTATCCAGGAGGTCAGTCCTTTGTACAGAAGGCTAACCCTTTGTCGAGGAGCTACCCTCCATCGAGGAAATCTATTCTTCCAGAAGTCGCCCTCCGTTCGGTCGCCGCCCTCTGTTGAGGAGATGCACTATGTCCAGGAGCTGCTCTCCGTATTGGGAATGCCCTCCGTCCGGGTGGCTTGGCCTCTAATCCTTCTAGGAGGTCGGCCCTTTAATCCTACCAGGAGGCTTGCTCTCCAATCCATCCATGAGGCCTACCCTCTAGTCAATTTGGGAGGTCATCCCACCTTTTAAGGAGCCATCCTTCCAAGAACTCAGTTCTCCAGGCGTACCTCGAAACTACCTTTCTGTTGGACGCACTTCTATGCCACCCCTAAGCCAAACGCACTTCTAAGTTGCCAATCTCCCATCACATACATTTGTAGATTCACTTGTATCCTCGCATCTTTTTATTCTTTTGGAAAGTATTTGACGTGAGCGTCGGAGGATATATTCGGGAGTGAGTCACGCCAGTCCTCTAATATGTGGAAAGATTGGCTAGGTCCTGAGATACAGGACAAAAGCCCGGAGCGATGATTCATTCACCATTCCTGAGGTGGCCGGTGACCTTTTGACAACAAGGAAGACTTCAACGACAATGACAAGCTCTCTATCATCCCATCGTTAGGACGAGAAGCCCAAGACGAGAAGGGCTTCAAGAATATCCAGCCCGTGGCTTGGCAAGATTGATCCTGTGAGATTGCCCCACATTGGCTCCAACTAGAGTAGTAGATTCTTCAGAAGCTGTCACTATACTCACGATGGGGCTCGACGTGCTCGACTAACTTCTCGTCACATCGGCCAAAAGCGTCCGACCCTTTATCGGATAACCGTGCTGACAACTATCCCGAAGGTGTACGGAGTACGAATCAGCATCGTTTTTCGGACCGCTTGCGTCTATTCGGAGACGCTACACTAGGAGCTCTGCCCTCCGGCACCCTTCAAATCGGTCCAAAACTACATCCATAGAAGAGCCAATGGCCTGACGACCTCGTGGCCAGGGCGGCCACGGGTGACAAGGCTTAGTGCTGACCAGAAGACCAACAGAGCCATAAGCTGTCAAATGAAGCCCCAAAGCTGCACGGCCTAAGCTGTTCCCACAACAGCAAGGGACCCCTTGCTTGAGGAGGAAATCCACGGCTTCAGAAGACACTTTGCTGACCTAGCCAGGTAACTGTTCAGGACTAGAACTCGATCATCACCATCTCCTTGTAGTATCTAGTAAAAACACCTGGAGTCCGTCAATCAAAGTTCCGATCCGACGTTCTGCTTGAATCACTTTTGTACTTCGCTAGGCTCTCTTGGCATTGTAAGTTCCTGGTATAATGTCAAAAGCTATCTCGAGTGTCCATTAAGAGGGTTGAGCCCTCAGAACCCCTTTACCTGTGACATTCCATGTCGGAAAATACTTCCTTCTCAATGACCAAAGTCCACCCCTGGCACCTACAGATCACATGTTGGCTATAGCGGCTACCTAGTCCTAGGGGTATAGCACACCATTCACTGCAAGTACCAACGACTATTCCACGCTGAATACAGGTAAGTCTTGCATACATCATACTGAGTGCTTCAATTATACTTTAATCAATGAAATAACTATTTGTTTATTATTTATCTATTCATACGAATACTTGGATAACGTTGTATAAAATCATATGACCTAAATTGTCCCTAGGTCGGGTGTATTCTCATTCACTTATTACCAAACCTCGGGCCCAAATTGAGTGGCTTAGAGACGGTTGAATTTGAACCTCTATTCCAACATCCGAGTGGCCTAGAGCCAGTCAAATTTGAGCCTCGGTTCCATACCGAGCAACCCACCTGGGATCAGATTTGATCCTCAATCCCGTATTGAGCAACGCATAGGCAATCGAATTTAAACTTCTGTCCAATTACCGAGTGACCCATGTGTGGTCAAACTCAAAACCTTAGGGGGATTTTCACCATGTGTGTGATAACTTCCTTCTAAAGGAACGAGTACGATCAGTTTATAAAGGTTCGTAGATTAGGATTAGACACATAAAAGCCGCGACATCCTTTGATAGGACAAAGCACCGACGTGTACATGCCAATGATAGCCTAGGCTAGCACAAGCCCGGTAATGAAGGCCTTAAAGCTTAGCCGGCAACCTTCTTCTCATCGCCACAACCTCCTCCTGGCAGGGGCAAGTGCAACCGGTCAGATGCACTCGTTAAAGCCCATCAACGGTAGTCGCGAGGCTTAAACGGCAACTGCATCTCCTCCAGGCCATGACGCCCTTCTATGAGGAAGAACGTAAGCAAACAAACGCGTCCGAGCAAGCTTGGCGACGATAGCATCAACACTTATCTGCCGGGCAAAAAACAGTAAAAGCATCATTGGATAGAGAAGTTTGGTATATTAAGAAAGACATCAACAACAATAACCAAAATGAAATAACTATCTTATTGAAAAATCAAGATGTACATCCGAGGGCATCCAGCGACCTAAAAAAAAGATACAAGAAGCAATCTACATCTACGGCCTAACTGTAAGACCTTCTTTGGGCCAGGGACCCCCCGGTCCATGTGGTATAGGCCCCTAATCGGCACCCAGACGCACTCTGAATGGAAGTCCACCTCTAAGCTGGGCATTCTCTTTCCGAGCACCCACGAGTTGCCGCCGAGTTCTCAAAAGTTCATTCTTGAATGACATGATTTGATCCTAAGCCTGAGTGTTTGCCCCAATAAGCTCTCATGATCTTGCCTCAGACTCAGACAGGGCACGGTTCGAATGGCTGACACACTCCAAGCCCGACTGCATCTCTGCCAAGGTGGTAGTGACCCGACACTCCATCTCCTTGGTGATTCGGTAAGTCTGCACGTAAAGCAAGTAAGCGATCTCGGTCCCTTGTAAACGCACAAAATCTTCCACCAAGCGAGGTATGCTCTGTGGCAGTCAAACAAAAAAGAATAGTCAGCTAGAGACCATAGCGGTGAAGCACAGGATGCAAAAATCTCCAAAGCCCTATCTCAGGGGAAGGCGAACAAACTGGGAAAAAGGACCTGGCAAACTCAAACCCAGCAGGTGCCCTCAGAACCTCTTGAAGCTTAGGAGTTAAGGCGTTTGGGTGATATCGTTCCTCGACAACCACCTCACTCCCTGAGTTGCCTCCTATGGCATCCTCTGTTGTGTGCTCATTGTCGCTTCCCACCTTAGGCGAAAGCACTGACGTTGCGGGAGATGACCAAGCAAACGAAGTCGAAATATCATCGACATCCTGATGAGCCATTCCAAGAACTGCGGTCAAAAGAATAAACAAATAGTAAAGGGAAGAGATAGCCGCAAAATTAAAGAATGCCACAATAGATGAGGGATTAGATCTTAAATAGACGGAGACACTGCCTAGAACAATGTCACAGCAAAGTTGAAAGATCATGTCGCCATAATGGCAAGCGACAACTGTCCACACCATGGCGCTCCTCGGCAAATCTACTTGCAGGCACCATTACGACCGATGTCGCCTCGCATCCTCGCATAGCCCATCGCCAGTCGTTGCACTTTGCCACTCTAGCCAACACGATGACTATCCAACACTGGTCTCCAGAAGCATCCATTCACAATGATGTCTAGTGCATCACTCTTCAAAACTTGCAAAGTGGCGGAGCACGGCCTCGTCAGACTCGAGGTGAGGATGATCAGCCCCATCCCCGACTGGGCATTAGGTCAAGAGGCCTAACATCTACCCACCAGAAAACCAAGACGTTCATGAGTCGAACTACCAAAATATCAAAGATCCAAACAGCCAAAAAATGGCAGGCGACCTTGACATGCTCGAGGTTGGGTCGATCGACCATCTCTGTGACCGAGTATTGGGTTAAGCAGCCACATGCCGACCCACCAGAAAACTGAGCCATACGTCGGTTAGTCCACCGGCAAGCAACAATGTTCAGAAGCATTGCCATAGAAGAAGTGCAGGTGGACGGCACAAGATCTTGACAGCCTTGAGGCCCGGTTGACTTGCCCCTCCCCGACCGGGTGCTGGGTCAAGTGGCCATGCTCTGACCCACCAGAAGACCAAGATGTTAAGGGCCAGCTCGTTAGAATGTCAAAGATCTGAATTACAAAGAAAAAAATCAAAGTGTTCCGATCATTCGCATCATACGAGAATATTGGGGACACACGATGAAGTCAAATAATGCTCAGTGGTTCCATTCATCGACTCCCTTTACAAAGTACAAGTTTTCAAATGGAACGTACGTATCATAAAGGAATAAAAGTATATGGAATGACAATCTGACTACTAAAGCCTTGCTCCACAGGCACATAACCCTAGAGCAAAATTTCAATGGTAAGTTCACCACGTTTCGGACAGTCAAAGAGATCATGCTCCTGTGCATCACCTTGGCTGCTGAAGTAGGAAGAGCCCTTGCCATCAAGAGTGATGCACAAAGCACTAGTGCCATTCTGGGAAGCATAAACTAAAACAGGCCGTAATCGTGCGAATCTATGCTTGAACACCAAACCCAGCGCGGCAACAACAGCCTAAACTTCGGTGTGAACTGAGGGAATGTACCTCCACCTGTAGCTTCCAGATAGAACCCCCATGGGCTACCTGGGGTTGAGTTACTCAGCTGGAGGGGATGGGGTGTCAGCCTCTCCCGTCAAAATGGCCGTGCAGCCACTCCTTTGGGGCTACCTCGATAAGAGCTCTCTGTCACCAACTAGTAAAAGGAAAAACCAACCCAAGCCTCACTCAACGCTATGTGAGGTTAGGATGCGCCTAGACGAAGAGAGGGAAACCAGAGCGAATAAAAAACAAGCCTTTAACACCAACTCCCAGGCTCCGTCGACTTTAATAGGTGGTTGTGTAGGCTTCATACCCATCGTGAACATTTATGCCACTTAGTTTGGTGTGGATGATTCATGAAGTGAGGTATTGTCAGGCCCTACTTATATTCGGAAGAGAAGCTTGTTGTGCCATCTTTGTGGAAGGTCGTGCCGCCAGTACCATTCATAGAAAATCGGTGTAGTCCAAAAATTTACTCCCAAATCGTATCAATTGGAGTAACAGTCTGCGATATTTTTTGAAAAGAAAAGTGTATAGACCTGCACGACGACGTCCCATCATTGCATTCTGGGGGTTAAAATTTTAAATCACCTGGTATGGGGGGTTAGTGATAGGTCTGTCACCCATTGACTGACCCAGATGTCGAGACACATGGTGAAATGGCCGTCTAAAAATCGTAACCCAATAGAAAGCCCTCGCAGTCCAGGGTTTGAGATTGCATAGCCTAGGATTGTTCACAGAGACATGGGCCAACCCAACAGCTTGCCATGAGTGGCCCCATTAGGACGGCCCACAATTTATTTCCTGTGCACTGAGAAAACTTACTATAATTAGTCGGCACAAGTTTGGTAGATATTTTGAAAATATTCGCCCATGATTTGTACGATCTCTCTCAAATAGGCAACTACTATACACTGCCAAAACAACTTGCCATACCCAACTTGACAAATCTCTGTAGAAGATTTGTCGAACAGTGCATCTCTCCAAAATGGTAGGAGCAGTTTAGCAAATCGTGGCAGACAACTGTCATCGGCCTCAGCACCAAAGACAAAACTAGCTCGAACCCTCACTTTCCAACCAGGAGGAGAAGATGAAGAACCCTAAATTTAGATAACAGAGCTTTAAGATGCAGATATAAAAAGGAAGAGAAAAAAAGACACTACAAACCCTATCCAATATGCCAACCCTCCATCCAGGAGGCACTACTTTCCATCCGGGAAGCCATTCAGGAGGTCATCTAGGAGGCCAGCCCTTCGTCTAGGAGTCGTCCTCCGTCAAGGAGATGCACTCCGTCCAGGAGCCACCCTTTGTCAAGGTAATGCACTCTGTCTAAGAGCTGCCCTCTATTGAGGAGATGCACTCCATCTAGGAGCCGCTCTCCGTACGGGGGATGCCCCTCGTCCGGATGGCCTGCCCTCCACTCTTGCCAGGAAGCCGGCCCTCCAGTCCATCTAGGAGGTCGGCCCTCCAATCCTTTTGGGAAGTCAGCCCTCCAATTCATTCAAGAGGTCATCTCATCTTTCAAGGGCTCTCCTTTCAGGAGACCAACCCACCTTCCAGTGAGCTCTCCTTTCAAGAATTCGATCCTTTGGGCACACATCAAAACTACCCCTCAATTGGGCGTACCTCGAAATCGGCCTTCAATCAGGTGCACTTCGAAACTGTCCCTCAATCGGGCGCATCCTAAAACATCCTTTCAACTGAGCACACTCATATTCAATCTCCCATCACATGCATCCACACATTCTTTTACATTCTTATATTTTTCTATTCTCTTAGAAATATATTTAATTTGAGTATCAAAAGATATATCATTGAATAAGTCCTGCCAGTCCTCTAATCTCTTTTTTTTAGTTGTATTGTATAGAGTCCAGATTCGAATAAATCGAAACC
>JAODPA010067587.1:0-10519 GCA_025585075.1 Nepenthes mirabilis | reverse complement strand
ACCCCAAGCATAGACAACCCAGAACATGAAATGATGTAGATAGCTGATGTCAAAAATTGGATAACCCCTTACAGAAGGTATCTATTTGACGGTGTGATACCAGAGAACCCGGAAGAGGCTATGCATATAAAAAAACAACATGCTAGTACACCATCATGGATGGGGGGCTATGCCGTCACAGGTACTCTATCCATACATGCGGTGTCTCACACTGGAAGAAGTTGACTATGTGCTGGGAGAGGTGCATCTCGACATCTGCGAGTCTCACATCGGGGAAAATAATCTAGCCTTCAAAATCATGTGACAGGTTTACTATTGGCGAGCAATGAAGCGTGACATCGTAGATTTTGTGTAGAAATGCAAAAATTGCCAAATCAATGGGAACATCCCCCATCAGTTGCACACAGAACTCCAGGCTCTGCAGTCACCCTAACAGTTCGCACAATCGGGCTTGATATCCTCAAACCCCTACCTATTGCATATGAACAAAAAAAGTTCATTATAGTCAGTATCAACTACTTCACAAAATCGGTTAAGGCCACTCCTCGAACACGGATCACTGAACAGAATGCATTAGAGTTCGTTCACCAGAATATTGTGTGCAGATTTGGTCTTCCAGAGGTCATAGTGACCGACAAAGAGACCCAATTCACCAGTAAGCGGTTCACTAAGTATTGTGCTAACTTTAGGATTAAACTAGTTCACACCTCCATTGCGTACTCGCAAACCAACGGACAAGTGAAGGTGACCAATTGCACGCTGTTGTATGGGTTAAAGACAAAGTTGGAGGACGCTGACGGCTTCTGGGTGGACAAGCTGTCATTCGTACTCTTTTTATACAAGGCAACACCCAAGGAATTGACACGTAAGATACCCTTTAGCCTGTGCTATAGAACAGAGGCTGTCATCCCAATGGAAGTCAGGCTGCCCAGCCACCAAGTCAAATATTTCAACCCACTTAATAACTCCCAAAGGCACCGAAAGCTTCCTGACCTACTTGAAGAGGCTCAGGACGCGGCACATTTATGAACAACCTACCAGTAACAGATTGCTCGATACTATATCAAGAATGTGAAAGCATGCCAATTTGATGTGGGAGATTTGGTATTTCAAAACATAAAGGCGACATGTAAGAATGTCAGCCAAAATAAACTCTCACCTAATTGGGAGGAGCCATTCATTGTTTCGATAATTCTCTAAAATATGGCATACAAGTTACGCACTCAGAATGACAAACTCATCCCTAAGATATAGAACGCTTCTCTCCTCAAGAAATATTATCAGTAGACTTACATATGACCCAGGTAAAGTTAGCATGTATCATCTGGGTTGCTTATAAAATGTGTTACATTTTATTAATAAAATGATTGTTCATCTGTTCTTAATTAATTGCCATATGAATGCTCGTTTGTCATATTACACAATTGTACGACCAAAGTTGCCCCTGCGTCAGGTGAAATCCTCTTCACCTATCCCTCAAGCCGCTACTTGGCGTTTAACAAACCTCAGTCACATTATTGAGTGGCTCAGACGAGGTCGAATTCTAAAACTCAGTCATGCTACCGAGTAACCTACACGAGGTCAAACACTGAAAACTTAAGGGGTCTCAATAAGCACACATACAAAGACCTCCTGCCAAAGGACATAACATCGTTAGCCGACCATGGTCTAATAGGTCAGAATGCTAAAGTTACAACGTCCTCTGCCAAAATCAAGCACCGATAGTTATGCACGGACGATGGCCTAAGACACCCCTAGAGACGGACAATGAAAGAAATAATGCCTTGCCGATAAATAAAACAAAATAAAAGAGAGAGAAGAAACTTGATGCTACAATCGTAATCATTAATTAATTCCATAATAAAAATGTCAAAGTACAAAAGTTGCCTACAACCCCGAGGAAGAAGGGTCCCGAGGCTATGAAGTTCTAGGTAAAGGCGCCCAAGGTCTACATCCTCTATCAGATAATACAACACATTTGATCCATGTCGGGCACTAGCACTCCTTTGATGAAAAATAGAGAGTGGAAAGTTTGGAGCCACCAATTTCATCAATTGGCGATAGAGACCAATGCCATCCAAATACTTGTGATCTAAAGCCTGCCTGATGTCGTCCGGGCTCAAGGTGATTTTAAGATCATTCTCTAGCTAGAGATCTGGTCTCAGAGAAGAGTGTATTTTTGGTCAAACTCCCTGAGTGAATCCTCTACGGTGTAGACCTTCACCTTAACCTTGGACAGCTCACGTTTAAGACGGGAGGCCCGCTCCTCCGCAAATCTGAACTTCTCGATCTCGACGTAAGTCTGAGTCAGGCGGTTGGTAGTGGAAGTAAGTTGGCAGGCCAACTCATACAATTGCAAGTAAAGAACAAATTAGTCAAGTGATAGCAAAAATAAGAGAATAAATCTAGAAGATACTCAGTCGGTACCTCAAAAAATGACGAACTCCTTGTGGCTTGATCACTCATTGGAATCACCAAAGCCTCCTGTCCATCCTCTGGCTCTAAGGGCCCTGAGCATGCCACTTTAGCTACTCCTACAATTCCCTCGGTCTCGACCACCTCGACTACTCCCATGACCTCGGCTTTCTCTTCAAGCTCGGATGGGGGAGGTACAAGACTGGGAGTGTCAGCCACCTCGACTACTTCTCCGCCTTGACCTCTTCTTGGACCTTGGACGCAGGTGATATGAGACCAGGAGCATCGGTCACCTTAAGTTCACCGCCAGCACCAGTCTCATCTCGGACCTTGGACACAGGGAGCTCTAAAAATGGCACGTCAGCCACCTCGACTCCTCTCTCGGTCTCATCCACTTCTTGGACCTTGAACTCTGAGGGATTGGAAGAAGGTCCCTCAACAATTTTAGCAGTAAGCCCCAGGATGGCCACTTCCTAGACGTTGGTCTCAGAACCTCCACCTGAGGTACCTCAACAACCCCCCCAAATTGAGTCTCGGATATCCATGAGGCCTCCTCGACAAAATTTGCAGGAAGGTCAAACATAGGCTTCTCAGGCAGAGATGGTGGAATGGCTGGCTCCCTGTATCAAACAAGGGTCAGTGCCGGGATAGGCTCATCCCTTGCACCAACCCCAAGATTGCCCGTAGCCAAAGCAGTAGACTCTAAAGACTCACGACCCTTGTCAGATCCAACGGCGCCATATGCTTGGCCCAGTGGAGAAGATTGAATGGGGGCTGCTTTCTTCGAAAACTTTTTAGCCCTCACGAGCCAATCAATGGTGGTTCAATCGTCATCAGAGGAAGAGGACTCAGATGAAGCTGCACGTCATTTGGATGCCTTGTCTAAGGGGTCACTAATGTGCAACGGGCTTTGCTTCCTCTTGAGTTTCTTCTTGGCAGCCAACGGTATCGAAGGCGCCTCCACACCCTCCAAGTGAGGCTCCCACTTCACTTGAGCTACAGCCTTGGCCGACAGCCACCGGTTTTTCTTGTTCTCGTTGAAGGAGTCGGCATTTATCTGGATGAGATCCGTTAGCACCTCCACAAAATCATTCTCATGCTCAAGCACCTCGGTGCAAAAAAATGCTCGCACCTGACCCCACCTATTGGAGAGGTCCCATCCAGAAGGAGTCTCCAAGAAAAAATATAGGGCCTTCCACTTTTTCGTTGAGTTAGGATTTATGCCACTTAATTCAAAATCTAGACGAGGAGAGATCAAAACCCAATCTGCTCCATGATGAAATTGAAATACTACCTTTACGGCCTTAACGACTAATTCAAGGTCGTGGTGACGTGCGAAGACGCACATGGAGACCAAATAGCGGACGACGTTAGGTTGCAACCTCACAACCGGAATATTCAAAGCCTTCATGGTCTGATACAGTTCTAGCGCCATTAGGTAACGGAGACCCTCTTTTAGATGAACTTCATAGACCATGATGAATCCTCTTGGTGGGGAACAAGTTCTACTACCCACACCTAGTAGCAAGTAAGCCAATGAGCTCAAAATCCTATATTGAGTACGTAGAAGCTCGACAATATCAGAGGTAAGGATTGACTCGATGTCACTAACACCAAGTGCCATGGGTAATGAAATCAAAGAAGATTAAGGAATTTCGAAGAAACAAGGAGGCAAGGAGGATTCAAAGCAGAGGGGAAGCAAAAGAATTTCAAAACAAGCAAAAGTGAGGTAAAGGTGAATGGTTTAAATAATGCAACTCCACCATTCAAAATGACGCCGTGGAGAAGGATTCAAAAGACACGTCTCGTCATGGCTATGACACATGTCAATATCTCATAGGTTATGCAGCACGTAAATCACCCAATGTCGGTGATGATGACTGGCATAATTCTGAGACGGCATGAGACTTGAGGTGGCTCGCATTTAATACTATTGCTGGCAACGTAAATGACGCCTATTGAACATGAAGAACTTGTCCAAAGAGCTAATGAAACCCATCGGACTAGGAGCATGAGTTCGAACAACCAATAACTCTTCGATCATCATACCGGAAGGTTGAATTTCAAACCTCCCGATATGAGGGCTAGTGATGGAAACGGTTAGCCTAACCCAAGAAGATGGCCCATCAACAAAAGGAATTAGCTCAGAATAGAATAACGTCTCAATCGGCCCACATATCCCAAATGTCCCAGACGGATCCAAACGGATGGGTGAACTCGTTAGCCCAGTCAAGATGACCCACAACCCACTTTTCGCTTGCTGGAAGAAACTCACCATAATTGGTCAGAATAGCTAACCGCCCTCCATCTTATCCAAATAACTTAGTAGACGGTTGTCACTGGTTAGGAAAGGGCAGACCGCCCACTTGCTCTATGAATATTCCTCCATCCCGATGGGAAGATGAGGGGAGACACTATCAACAAAAAATACGGCCAAGTAAAAGTACACCACTGTCACTACAATAAGTCTTTCGACAAAACTTCAACGTCTAACCAGTGACAGTTCCAAGACGCTCCTCTTCGAGCGCATTTTGCTCTCTCTCTCTCTAAGATGCTTCCTATCAAGTGCACCATGCTCAATCCCTCTACACGTATATTAGAACTCTCACTCTACATCCTCCATCTTTCTTTTCTCATAGAAACATTACTGATTTGACCATCGAAAAATATATTGAGGAGTGAGTCCTACCAATCCTTTGACATATTGTCTGTTCGTTGTATTGCGTAGGATCCAGGTTCAAGGTTATAGAGATCGGACCTTCTTCAAATCAATCAACACGAAGATTCAATTCTTGACTCTCTAATTCATATAACAACTCAAACTCGAGAACGCATCAAAACCAAATATCAAAAAAATATTGCTAAATAGTGGTTTCGTGGGATAACTTTTGTGTGACTGTTATTGGAGCAAATTCTTATAGATATTTTTACATGACATATGCTCAAGCAAGAAAAAAAAATGATGATTTCACAAGATGCATGTACTTTTGTCAAACGAAATACAAATATAAATACTCACGAGATTTTCTGTTAGCTTTTTCATATCATTTTAGAACATTTTGGGCGTAGAATCAAGAGAGAAAGCGAGAGAGAGACAGAAGGGGGGATGGAAAAGAAGGGAAGTCTCTTTCCATTTGTTAGAACTACAAATGATGTTACACTCCTTGTTAATCTTGTTTATGTTATTCTAATTCTTATATAGAGCTTTCTTTATTTGCTCTCGTATTTATTCGTTGCTCAATTTGTTCACTTTGAGGTATTATAATCAAAGGTGTTTTGATAGGTTATTACAAGCGAAACTTGCAGTTGTTGGAGATGTATTTTGGAAACAAAATCCTATTGTTATTCCCCATTATAGAAAAAGGAGATTTTTCACATAAAAATATTATGTTATTGATTCTGTGATTTTAAATGTGTAATTACATAATTATTTTTCCTCATAGATTCAAGCGAAGGGAAACATCAATCAATTCTTATACAGAATTGTTCTCGGCATCACCAATGTGAAGCATCAACACACCTCCCAACACATCCATTAATTATTCTATAAATCTGTTAATGTGAATAGATAAATAGATAAATAAGATATCATATCATTCAATAAATATCCAAATAGTATCTCCTAAGGCCACTTTATTCACCGTGCTTGGGAAACTTCAGCAGTAGGATCCGACAAAGGATTTAACGAAGCATAGAGCATTGCTAAATTATTTATTTATTGAACTTCTAAGCATATAGCCACAGAAAGAAATGTGTGATAAATGAATCATGCCATGGTTTCAAGGGAAACCTATACGTACCCTGAAAATTTTAAATTTATAATCTTACAAAAAATCAGCATTTGTTCACAATCAACATAATAATCTTATCCTAAATGCATGACTAAATTTTTTGAAGACTCTATTTGAAAATAATCAAATCCATCTATTATTATATGAGATTATTTATGTGGATAGATAGATCAGAACCCCATACTATCCGATGGCGTCTATGGGTGTGTAAATAGCGTTCCCTTGATGTCACTCAAATGCTTGGAATGTAGACGATGTAGCCCACAGTGGGCACGAATTCGTGCAGTTAGTATTGTGACTTTGAGGTACTTGCAGTTGGATTCATGGTCACAAGTTTAATTCATGATCTTGGTGTTTGCGCATTGCTTTGCTCTTCAATTTGTCTCGTCCCATTTGTGTTTTGAGCCCTAATTGCCGCAGTGTATCCTCTGTGTGTTTCCCCCTCTATTTGCAGTGTCTCCCATCTGTTTTTTTTCTTCCCTCTCTGAGACAAGAACTAGTTTGAGCCAAAAACCCTGGGGTTTTTCCCAAACAATTGCACTATTTAATCATGAGAAGCTATCTTATGGAGGTTCTGCAATGGTTATTCCTTTCAAATGAAAGGGAGGGATCTCTAGTGAGATCACAAATTGCAGATGTCAGAGGAAGAGGGATAAATTGGTTGAGGGTGCTTCTGCTGCAAGGATACCCACGATGTGGATCCCATTTACAGCGAACTTCTGACAGATCAATCACTGATGGGATTGAACATATTGAGATGGTTAAGACGAGCAGTTTTGGAGATTTTTTCAATATAAATTTTATGTATGTGTTAATTGTTCGTCTGGAACAGTTTAATGTTAGTCGTGTGGCAGTGCAAAGACAGTTCACTTTAGAGAGTATTATATTATCATTTGTACTTAGTTACCATTTCAGGCTCTATGTCAATCTCTTTGGTTCTGAGCTAGCTACAAATCTATAGGGAACAAGCCTGTCTGCTTTAAATGGGTTGAATAATAAAAGTTTAATAAAGGAATAATAAAAATTAAATTGCCATTTATATTTACATTACTTATTTTAGTCTTCGCTATTTATTTATTTTACTTCTAATAGAATTGTTAGATTTACAATGAATCTAATGAAGGGAGAGGATTTTAATAGCACTCGATGTAGTGATCATGTCTTGATTCAAATTAGGGTTGGATGCGGTGAGGCTGAATCTGATTTTTTAAATATAAACCTAAAATACAGAAGTAAAATTTTCAAATCTTAGAGGGTCAAAAATATGTAGCCTTATCCATATTTTACAAAGGTTATTTTCCTAATTTGAACCATGATTTCGAGTTAAAATGAAGCAAACTTATCGTTACATTAGCCCTCTCCCTCTAATCATTTCTTGGACTGTTCTTTATTATAGGTATAAGGAGGGATAATTACATTTGATACTTCGATCAGGCTGGATAAAATGGTCTCTGGCTATTGAACCAATTAGCCCTAATATGGGTATGAAAGGAAATGCCATCCGCATAACCTACACATCATCAGCATGATGGTATAGGCTGTGGATTTGTACTGTCTCGATTCAAATTCCTCAATTTCTAAGCATCTTTTACATTCGTTTACTGTAAGTCAGGCATTAGATAAACGCTCATTCATTCTTTTTTTTTTTTTTTTTTTTTGATGGGGGAAGGGAGTAAGCAATCAATGTGTTAAAATAAAGAGGAAAACCTGGATAAGACAACAGGGCCAGACAAATGAGCAAATGGTGGCACAATTATGACATTGAAACTGGAGCTGAGGCTTCCAAAATTGATCCATTTTCTTCTGCTATTTCAATTATAGGAATACACATAAAGCTTCGTCATCTAAAAGAATTCTATAGGCTGTTTTTGCCAACAGTCTATATTATCTAACTAGTACAATCATCCCTAAACCTCTGAAGTCCCTATATTATTTCAAACATTCATACAATTTCGACAAAAACAATTGCCCAATGCAGGTGGGCTTTCCACAAATAGTATGCAGACTGGAGAAGGGCATCACACGGCACTCGAATCCAAGCATGTCAGCCGAGTCTAAGTGGAGAAGACATGGAAAGTTCCATGGTGAATAGTGACCTCACTTCCTAATCTGTTAACATTGAATCGATTAATAAAATCATCCGTGTAAAACAAATACTGCATTTCTTGCTCATGTTTCCAGTGACACACCAAAGACGCAGATTCAGCTCTTCATCAGATCGGCTTAGGTGGTGCTCAAAATCGCATTAGCCAGAGTAGCCTTTTTGATGGACTTGAGACAAGTAAGCCAACGTTTGGGAGACATGACAACAAGCTTCCCAGATTTTCATTTCACAAATGGGATGCCTGAGGTGACCCTTCGGGCATATTCTTCATATTCTGCACCAAAGAACTGCCTCAAGAAATGTTCTTCGTATGGTATTCGTTTTGCAAAGAAGTGCCAAACTACAATTGCAAATGCAACTGCAGATATCGGATTCAACAACATCACTTGAGTCCCAATCGACCAAATAAAGAAGCCACAATAACCTGGATGCCTAACAATTCCATAGATACCATGTTTAACAAGTTTATGATGCTCTTCGTGATGAATTTTGATGAGGTGGGTGAAGGCTCGACCAGCAGTTAGAATAGCCATTTTGCGAATGATTTCCCCAGTTACAACCATTGCAAGGCCAAAGTTGCTTAGCCACCAATATTCCTTCAACGTGGGAAAGAAAGTAATTTCAAGCAAGTACTCCAGCAATGAACAAACCATTGCAAAAACATAGTGCTTGCTTATTAAAAGTGACCTGAAAGTCACACTTTGCCTCCCATGAATACTGACAGCTAGAAAATATTCAGAAATGTGAAAGAAGATGATTGCCAGAAGCATTTGCGATAACTGCCTCAAAGCCGTGTAGCCAAAAATTTCTGCCATATTCAGCAATACACTTCAATTAGAACAACTCTACTCAGGTATCTCAGTGCATGACAGAATACTTCTTTTAACGTATTCTTCAGACCTGAAAAGCAAGGAGAGGCACAATGTCAATACTAAGAATTGAGTCTTCGTTTGACGCCAGAAATGAGCCAAGGGAAACATTGCCTGCAAAAGGTACGAAGGTTTATTAAAAATGTGTGCATCAGTGAAACAAAAAAATGCCGACAGTTTCTCAATCAACTGCAATGTCACAAACAAATTATGCCTAAAATGTTGAAACAATAATCAAGTTTGGGTGTCCAATGAAAGGCATTCACGGTCATATGGTTCACTTAAATGCACGTACTCCATATGTCCAAAAATACTATTTCACCCTTGGACCAAAGCACATTAATTTAGCAGAACTAAATAGATTCATATCCATATATTATTGTTAGAGTCATTTTTCTAATTGACATATTCCGTGACCATATGTACTATTGTATCGATGTCGGGTTATAGCTTGTTGAAATACTGCATTAACACATATCCGTTGCAGTCCGTTCCGACTTCCAGGGATACCAAGCCTACCGTGAGCTCTCTACCCGCTCGAGCCCAAAATCCCGAAGCCCCGCGCTCTCTAGCCGCTCGAGCCCAAAATCCCGAAGCCCCGCGCTCTCTGTGCGCTCTCTACCCGCTCGACCCCAAAAACCCGAAGCATTACGCTCGCCGTGAGCTCACCAATCGTTCGAGCGCAAAATCCAAAAAGGGCCCACTCGCTGCTCGTCGCCTCAGTGTGCCCGCCACGCGCTCGAGCGCCGTGGCAACGGGCCACTTTTTGAATGCGTTTTTTTGCGGCCTCTATAAATACTTGTCTTATAATTTTGAAACCCTAAGACTCTTGATAGACAAGTTTAGTGCCCCACTTCAGAAAAACCTTGTTTATGCTCCATCGATCTTGCTTTTTTTGAGAAAACCAAAAGCTACAATTTTGAGATTCATATTCTAACAAGTTTTCTCTACACTTTCTCTTTACCATTTAAACACTTCCATTCTTCTACCTTCGTTGGAGACATCGGTACGTTGAAGAAGGAGACCCGATCGTGTTCAGAAATTCAAGTGGCTCAAGATGGAAAATTGACGTAAAGACCGGAAGGTGTCCGGTTCCGTTACCGCGAACAAATCCAAGGAGTTCCTTGGTAGGGATCACAAGACGGGAGTAAGTCGGCTAGATTAACACGTCGTTACCACTCGATCTATAAGTTGATTTTCATAGTGTATTGCTTCCCTGGCCGTTGAAGCCCGGAGGGTTTTTCTCGATTACCGTGGGTATCGAGTTTTCCCTTCGTCACCAAAAATCGTATCTTTTTATTATTGTTTATACTCATTTATATTTTGCATGCTTATTAATA
>JAODPA010067586.1:0-10520 GCA_025585075.1 Nepenthes mirabilis | reverse complement strand
CATATATAATGAAAATATATATGTATAGAATTAACCAATATGAAGAATGTCAAGATATTTAGGCAGAATTACATATACATACATCAATGATATAGTTTCATAAAACAATCAACCAATCAAAATTTTACATACATTAGTGATACATTTTTATAAAGAAAGCAAACTATTTAAACTCTACTTCCCCTATCTTGATGTTCCCTCAGTTATTTTACTCTCTCTAAGATAATACTCCCCTTTTTGTCACGAATGACCAAACGAAAGGAAATACTAGGAATCAAAATGGTCACTTGCTCGTTAGGAACGCAACTCAGAAGATAACCGATTAAAGTTCTCTCACATGTAGGCCTCTTGGGCATCTAGTTGTGTGTCAATCTATTGAAAACCCCTAAGGGCATGGGACTCCAACCGATCTTGGAATGCTGTAATACAAGATAGCTAATCAAACATTTGGGGTAGTTGAACTATGATTACCATGGAGAAAGAGAAGGAGGATAAGAGAGGTTCAGATGGGCCAGCAGTGGATGAAAAAGAACTTGCCTCCAGATATGGAGCTTCCATGGGATTAGGATATTCAGATGAATGACGGTGAATATGGGCTTGACACTGTAGTGTGAGTAATGGGCTTGCCAAGTAGAATACGAGGGAGATCGAGAAAGTTAATGCCAAGACCTATTATGAGGCGTTGAATCAAACAACCATAGGGAAAGTTCTTATCTTTTTTATTCGAAAATACAGAAATGATATGTGAGTAGAGGTGAGAGGAAGATCAATCATCCTCCCTCTAATGAGAACATATAAAAATAGGGTCTTGTGAGAGGGAGGGAGGCATAGTGTGTGATTGGAAAAATGTTAGTTAACATAATCCTACACACTACTATCTTTTTGAGGAGTAAAATCCTTGGTTTTGAAAGATTTTCCATGCCAAGTCATGGGAGCACCATGGAAAAAGGAGGCAACCTCATTATATAGCGGCATGGAGCTGAAGATATACACATATTCGGGATATTCCACTTGTGGAATACCAAGAGTACTAGATATTACCTTCGAGGTAATCCAAAGAGTACTCTCCCTCAAGAAAGTGGAGAATAAATTTGACTCCTTATCAATATCATGAATGTTTGAGTAAAATTCTGGGATAAGGAGTGTAGATGATAGATTAAGGTTTGTGAGGACTAGCTTCCAATGTCAGTTGGCAAAAATGGATGAAATGGAACTATCAAGATAGACAAGGTTTACTTTTCATTTGAGAGTTAGTTGATGATGTGTCATCCTTTTATGAAAGTGGTCCTCTCAATATATATGAAGTGGTTTGAAGCTGAGTGCCGCCACTGTAGGGATGTTTGCCGGCAACTTTCTTTGTGGTTGTCATCCTTGACGTTATCATCTGAACACAAAATGGGTTGAGAGAATGTAAGGAACATAGATTGGGCACAACCACAAAGGAATTTGAAACCTCAAACTTAAGCTCACCATGAAATGAGGTTAAGGAGGAATTCTTACAAAACTAGGTAAGAGGGATGTAGATTTGAAAGTGGGAAGGCCAAAATTCATGGATGCTTTTCAAACTAGACCACTTGAGATAAACTCTTCGTAAAAGTATAGACCTACAATCAAATCGTATAACAAACAATAAAACTCTGTAAGATTTGGGCTCAATTAAGATAAATCTCACAATGATGTGAGAATAAAACTTTGTCCATGGTGGAGCTTGCTCATCATTAAGGCCAAAAAGCATGAAGGAGAAGAGGAGATGGCAACACACACCTTTGTCTTGCCTTGGATCTGAAGAGAAATGAGTAGATCAAGAATATTTGAGGTGGAGAGAGGCAAGAGAATATGGTGGGGAAGAGGGAGAAAATGATGTGGTGAATGAACAGTGCATGATGATAAAAGAGTGCTACATATTGGCATAATAGTGCGCATCAGACATGCTTTTGGTGCATAAGGTAAATCAACGTGAACATGAACGTGAGACAGGTGCACTTCAGGTGCATATATTCTGGTCAAAATGCGCTTGAGCATGGGGCAAACACATATTAGGCGCAAGTGCATAGTACATCAGACGTGCCATGAGCGCTGAACCACGAGTGCAAGCATGCATAAGTGCAAGACAAGCATAGGTCAGATACTATTTTTTATGTGAAGAATTGTTTCTTTTTTTTTATACAGGAGAAATTACAACAGTCAGAAAGATGAGAATAGATATCAATGGCCTTTCTAAGGGATTCAAATCAATGACTATATAAAAGTCTGGTAAAAATATTTTCTAATTGGTGCGCGGTTGGAATATATATTGAGTAACTATATGAGTTTCAATAAGTTCATGAATGAAATGATATCTAATGTCAATATGTTTGGTTCGTGAGTATGAAATAGAATTCTTAGATATATTGATGGTGCTAATGTTGTCATAGTAGATTGAATGGTCTCGTGGGTAATACCAAAATTATGTAATATTTGTTTCATCGATAAGAGTTGAGTACAGCTATTGCCAACAACTATGTACCTTACTTTCGTGGTAGACAAGGAAAAAGAAGTTTAATTCTTACTCATCCAGGCAACTAGATTAGAGCCAACATAGAAACATGCACTCGAGGTACTTTTTTGATCATCCATATTTTCAGCCCACTCTGCATCTAAGTATTAGGCCAAGTCAAGATTAGAGTCACAGAAGTAAATAATCTTGTAATTGAAAATGCCATCAATGTAACGTATTATATGTTTGACAACACTCAAATGATACTCTTTAGGATTCGATTGATATCAGGCATATACACCCATATTGAAAGCTATGTCAGTTCTACTAGCAGTTAAGTAGAGAAGATTACTTACCATACTTTAATAGAGTGTTAGATCTATGCTCTTGTCGACAGAGTCTCGATCTAATTTAGTCAAAATGCTTATGGGTGTCTGAGTGTGTTTTTCATTATCTAGTTCAAAGCATTTGATTAGATCCTTAGTATAATTAGTTTGAGAGGTAAATATCCCTTGGTCAAGTTGTTTGACATGAAGAGCAAGAAAAAATGTTAATTTGCCTACTATATTCATTTTAAATTCAAAGGTCATACATTTACTAAAGTCATGTGAATAAGAATCCATAGCGGAACTAAAGACTATATCATCCACATAGACTTAAGCAACAATCATTTATTTGTCAGAAATTTTAACAAGGAGAGTTTTATCAACATTACTCCTAACAATACTATGGTCGCTAAGTTATGAGGTGAGGCATTCATACCAAGCTTTAAGTGCTTGTTTAAAACTGTATAGGGCTTTTTTGAGCTTGTACATATAGTTGGGCAGCATGGGATCAACCAATCCTTTTGGTTGTTTGATGTATAATTCCTCTTGAATGATGCCATTAAGAAAGACACTTTTAAAGTCCATTTGGTAAAGTTTAACACCAATCATATAAGTAATGGATAATAAGATTCTTATGAATTCTAGATGAGTTATGGGGGTAAAGGTTTTATCAAAGTCTATACTTTTGATTTGAGTATAGCCTTTGGCTACTAGACGAGCATTGTTTTCAGTTATATTACCATTTTCATTTGTTTAATTTATAAATATCTATTTGGTACCAATGACATTAGTATTATGTCTAAATACCAGGAACCATGTATCATTCCCAATAAATTGATTCAATTCTTCATGCATGGCATTAATCCAACATTCATCATTTAAAATCTCTTTAATATTTTTAGGGCTCTATAAGACAGAAGTTGCACATATAAGAGAATTAATTTAGAACTCATCAACGTAGTCACATACCCTCTCTAAAGTTGTAAGGTACGGGTATCTAAAATATAGTTAATCCTAATAATTAATTAATATAGCTAAGTTGGGACAAGTAAAATTGAGAAATATGAAAAATTGGCCTCAGTGCAGCAAGTACTGGCTGCATACCCTCTCACTACTGGCTCGAGCACAATAGCAAGCGCCAAAAACAGATTACTTCGGAAAGGGGCTTGCATGCCGCTTGCTCGAGAGAGATGGAGGACGCCGATTTCGGTGTAGGTGCGCTCGCCGCATGCTCGCTAGGCACTCAAGCATGAACCCGATATTTAGCCACCGACTTAATTTCGTTTTCTCTTAAAAAGGGGAAGGCGATAGAGAAAACATAAGGCACGAAGAGAGTAGCAAAGAAAGGAGAGGGAAAGGGAAGGAAAGCAGGAAATAGAGGGAGATTTTGGCCGTTCCACTCCAATCCAAGTAAGAATAATAGTAGATCGGATTAAGACAAGTGTACCTCAGACCCTGTTTTTCGTTTTTATTGCTTCTAAATATTACTATTTTGGTATTTATGCTCTAAAACCCCCATTCCCAAACATTTGCTACAATTAATGAATATTTCTCATGATTTCTTTGTTAGATGCTATGTTTATGCTTATATATGATGATATATAACTCTAATTTCATCATCTGATATTTGATTTGTGTTCGATTTGTGTCTGGATGGTTTACCTCAAACCCTAGCTTGAAAATTTAGGGATGTTTGGTTCAAAATTTTGAGAAATGTGAAGGAAATGTTGTTTGACTTATTGTTAAGCTTGTTGGATGTTTTGTATCTGAAATTTTTGTGAAAAGCTAGACTGTTAAAAATTCTAAGATATTCTGAAGCTATCTGAAGGATTTTCTGTATGAGTTTGATTGGCCTTCAAGGCATAATAATCTAAGAGTTAAAAAATAAGGATAAGAATATTTTTGTTCTGTTAAATCAATAATAAAAATAGGACCTAGGACTGTTATTCAATCAGGTAAGATTCTCTGGCACGCCTTAGAACTTTACGGTGGTAATCGACGATAACTTCGTCTATGGAGTGATACGTGATCCGCCCATCCTTGGGGTGTTACTATCAGGGGGATAGATTCTGAGTCTGACGTGCCTTTAGAAGGTAATATCGTAATTGATCCCACTAGAAGGGATATTTTGTTATGTTTTTAGCCTCTGATTGTGTACAAAACACAATCTATCATCAATTATTCACCCCCTCGGCTAGTAGGATCTACTAGTTTTGTCCCTCGGATAGTAAAGTTGAATTATTATGAACATACAAAATTTGATACCAAATTAGGATTTTCGATACATGTTTATGTTGATTTATGCTTTCCACCCGTTTCCTTATTCGTTTCTATTCTTCGAACATTTCCATTGCTTTTACTTTATAGTATTTATGTTCTATGTGAAAGAATTTCACTTGCATACTTTTATAGTACCTTGTGGGGCTTCAACACACTCTTGTTATTTTTTTCCCTGCAGATGAAACCGTAGAGTTAATTCTGGACGAGCAAGAATTGATAAAGCCAAGCAATGAAGATTTTTAGAAGCTTCAAAGTCTGTTACATATTTGGGAGTTTGACTAGCTTGAATATAAATATCTAATATGCTGATAAAAGTTATATGTTAAGGGTTATGACATGTTTTCTATTTTGTTGGAACTGTATTTATGCATCCACAGGTTTATATTATGGACATAGTTCTACTTCCGCTATCTACCTTTTTAGTTTGTACAAGTCTTAGATGACATCTCTTATATAAAATTTTGAGATAATGGATGGGAATGTTGACTTAGAGCCATGATTGTCTGTAAGGCATTAGAGGATCTTGTGTCAGTAATGTGAATATGTATGGATGTATATTATTTTGCATACTTGCATGTTTTTACTCAGGTTGATTGTAACAATCAGGCCTAGTTTTAGGAAAAACTCCGTCCGTTTTTCTTTAGAAAATTTAAGTTGTCATTTTTGGGCTTCAGTTTTGTATGGTCATTGACGGAATTTATTAGAGAAAAAAATCTGTCTTGCCACAACTGGTATCAGAGAAATGAGATGTATTAGGATTGATCGATCGTAAAGTAGAAGTATAGGCTTAAGTTTAAGTAGGGATAGGTTGAGGGTAGTTAAGATTAGATAGGATGTTTAAGAGTTAATCCTTAGGCTCGTCCTGAAATTTTAATGAGTTGTTGATAACCCTCCCTTTTAATCTGATTTATTGAGGTCTATTAATATTATAATATTTTTTATTATAGGATATTAAATGGCAAGTAGAAGGGATAGAAGAAATGACCATGGAGGTGCTAGTATTCCCCCAGATTGTGAGGCCGAGTACTTGAACTTGTTGGGAAGGATGACAAACATTATAGAGTCGATGGAGCAGCATCACATGGCTTCGGTACCTACACCCAAGCCGGTTCTAGTAAATTCGGCCTTGACAGCTTATGACAAGTTTATGGCAGAGAGAGAACCTGAATTATTCGAAGAGCTGGATCTGGTGAAAGTGGATATTTGGACCCAGAGAATGAAGAAGATATTTGCGATGATCTAGTATACTGATCGTGAGAAGGTCACTTTTACGGCTTAAAAGTTTGAAGGTGAAGCCGATAGTTGGTGGTCCATGAGGAAAAGGGTGTTGGAAGTGCCCAATGACAATATTACTTGGGGTATGTTTGAAGAGTCATTTACAGAGAAATACTTTCCTTCGAGCCTCTAGGATCAGAAAGAACAAGAATTTATGTGACTTAGGTAGGGAGATCATACGGTGGCGGAATATGATGCAAAGTTCACTGAATTATCTCGATATGCCCCGTACATTATTGATGATGAATTGAGGAAGGTAAGAAATTTCAGCAATGACTGCGGGATGATATTGAAGGCAATTGGTAACTCAAAAGCTCCAAACATATGCCGATATCTTAGATTGAGCCCTGATATATGAGAAGGAATTGGAGACACAAAAGTTCTTCGCTAAGAGAGCCATTACCCGGGCAAGTTTTAGCATGGGATCAAACATAGGGCCTTCAGGGCTATCCAAAAAGGAAAGGATAGCAGACAAGGGTAAGAGCATCACTGAAGTTTAGTCAGTGACTGGTTCTCAAGTGTCAGTTGCTGACAATGTTCTATGTGGGAAGAGGCATGTGGGACATCCTTGTCACAAGGCGACAAGAACTTGTTTTAAATGTGGACAGTAAGGTAAACAGATTAAAGATTGTCCATTATCTCAGAGGCTGGAAGCAAAGAAGCCTACTATCTCGGCTAAGGCTTTTGCGGTGATAGTTCAGGATGCGGAGGCATCCCTGAATGTAGTTGAAGGTACCATTTTTATTTGTGGAGTATTGGCTTCTATATTATTTGATTCTGGGTTTATGCATTCCTTTATTTCCCTGGAATTTGCATACCATATTGTCTCTACCCGTGAATTTTAGATTATTCTTTAGCAGTATCGACACCTACTGGATCCTTGGTAGTTACTGATGTTATGTATCCAAAATGTGTGGTGGAGGTGAATGGGAGATGCTTGATAGTAGATTTGATATTATTGAATATGGGTGATTTTGATATTATCTTGGGGATGGATTGGTTAGCAAAATATCATGCCAGTATTGATTGCTTTCTAAAAATGGTTTGCTTTGATATTCCTGAAATGAAACCCTTCTTCTTTTAAGGCATTAGGAGGAAGGAGATGCCTGTATTGATTTCTATTTTACATGCCAAGCATTTGATGAAAAGTGAATGCCAGGCTTATCTATCTTATGCCAACACCATTGGGAGTCACAGTGTGCCGACGAAGGATATTTTGGTTGTATGTAATTTTGAGGATATATTTTCAGAGGAGTTGCCAGGGTTACCTCTTCATCGGGATATTGAGTTTGAGATTAAGGTTATTCTAGGTGCTATTCCGGTTTCTAAAGTACCGTATCGTATTGCATCCATTGAATTGAAAGAACTGAAACTGTAGTTGCTGGAATTGATAGACAAGGGGTTTCATTAGATCGAGTGTATCTCCATGGGGTGCATCAGTACTGTTTGTGAGGAAGAAAAATAGGTCTTTGTAGTTGTGTGCAGACTATCGTGAACTAAACAAAATCATGATTAAAAACTAGTATCCATTGTCGCATATTGATGACTTGTTTGACCAGTTACAAGGATCTCAGGTATTTTCAAAGATTAATTTGAGGTCCGGATATTACCAGTTGAGGATTAAGTAGGAAGATGTGGCCAAGACTTCTTTTTGGACAAGGTACAGCCATTATGATTTCTTATTATGCCATTTGGTCTCACGAATGCTCTTGCTGCTTTTATGGACCTGATGAACCAGGTATTTCGGCCATATCTGGATAAGTTTATAGTGGTGTTTATTGATGACATTTTTATATATTCTAAGAGTCATGTGGAGTATGAGACTTATTTGAGGATTGTTTTCCAAGTAATTCATGATGAGAAACTGTATGCTAAACTAAAGAAATGTAAGTTTTGGTTAGAGGAAATAATATTTTTGGGGCATGTAATTTCAAACGGAGGTATCGTTGTAGACCCGAAGAAGATAGAGACGGTTACTAACTGAAATTGACCTACCTCGGTGACTGAGGTTAGGAGTTTTCTTAGTATGGTAGGATATTATAGAAGATTTGTAGAGAACTTTTCTCAGATAGCTATGCCTTTGACTTAATTGATAAAGAAGGAGGCCATGTTCAACAAGACAGAAGAGTGTGATCGAAGTTTTCAGAAATTGAATGATCGCTTGACAACCATTCCGATACTAACTATTCCGGAGGGTTTGGGTGTTTTGAAGTATATTGTGACACCTCCAAGGCGGGTTCGGAGCTAACTCAAATTAGTTAGCTAAAGGTAATTAATGAGGTTAAGGAGAAATAGGTAAATGACTCCTTTCTTATAGATATTGTGGGGATCTGAATAGAGACTCCAGAATTGATTTTAATATTCGAATTAATGGAGTGTTGAGATTTAAGGATCATTTGTGTGTGCTGAATGATAAGGAGTTAAAGGAGAAAATCTTAAAGGAAGCTCACTGATCCCAGTATATAATTCATCCAGGGATGAATAAAATATACCAGGATTTGATGAAAACATTTAGGTGGAGAAATATGAAACGAGATATTATGGCTTATGTGGAGAAATGTCTTGTATGTCAACAATTGAAAGCTGAAAGGAGAAAACCATCTGGGCTATCACAACCGATGTCGATCCCAAGTTGGAAATAGGAAGATGTTGCTATAGATTTTGTATCAGGTTTGCCAAGGACTCCTAAGAACCAAGACCCCATTTGGGTTATTATCGACCGATTGGCAAAATCAGCCCATTTCTTGGCGATTAGGACAACATATTCTCATGATAAATTTGCCCAGTTGTATGTGAGTAGAATTGTTAGACTTCATGGTGTGCATACTTCAATTGTGTGTGATAGGGATCCCCATTTTGTTTTGAGATTTTGGAAAAGTTTGCAGAAGGAATTGGGGGCAGAATTGAAATTCAGTACAACTATCACCGTCAGACTGACGATCAATCAGAAAGTACAATTCAGATCCTGAAGGATATGTTAAGGGCTTTGGTGTTAGATATAAAGGAAAGTTGGGATAATTTTTTGCCCTAACATATTTCACGAACAATAATAGTTACCAAGCGAGCATAGGCATGGCGCCTTTCGAGGCACTATTGGGAGAAAGTGTAAATCGCTGATTCATTTGGAAGAGATTGAAGACAAAAGAATTTTGGGCCCCGAGATTGTAAGAGAAATAGCGGAGAATATTAAACTGATCCAAGAAAATTTGAAAGTTGCTCAAAGTAAGCAAAAGAGTTATGCAGACCGAAGAATGTTAAAATTGAGATTTGAGGTGGACGACTATGTCTTTTTGAAGGTATCACCATCCAAGGGAACATTCAAATTTGGGGTGAAAGGAAAATTGAAACCACCGTTCATTGGCCCTTTTGAGATTTTGGAGAGGATCAGGGAAGTGGATTATAAGTTGGCGTTACCACCTAATTTGGTAGATGTACACGATGTATTCCATATATTGATGCTTCGGAAGTATGTCCAAGATCCCACGCACGTTATTGAGTTTGAGCCCTTGATAATTGACAAGAATTTGTCCTATATTGAGGAGCCTATGCGGATTTTGGATCAAAGGGACCAGAGGTTGCGTACAAAGACTATTTCATTGGTGGAAGTGCTTTGGAAGAATTATTCACCTGAAGAAGTAACATGGGAGCTCGAGAAGGAGATTCGGAGCAAATACCCCCATTTATTTCCTTAAGGTACATAGCATTGTTAAATTTTGAGGACGAAATTTTATAAGTGGAGTAGGATTATAAGGTACAAGTATCTAAAATATAGTTAATCCTAGCAATTAATTGATATAGCTAAGTTGGGACAAGTAAAATTGAGAAAAGTGGAAAATTGGTCTTAGTGCAGCAAGTAGCAAATTTGGGCATGCTACTGGCTCGAGCCCAACAGCAAGTGCCAAAACTAGATTACTCTAGAAAGGGGATCGCATGCCGCTCACTCGAGTGAGATAGAGGGCACCGATTTCAGTGTAGATACACTCGCAACACGTTCGCTAGGTGCTTGAGCACGAACCTGATTTTTAGCCATCGACCTGATTTCGTTTTTTTAAAGGGAAAGGGGGGAGAGAAAACATAAGGCACGAAGAGAGCAGCAAAGAAAGGAGAGGGAAAGGAAAGGAGAGGAGGAAAAAGAGGGAGATTTTGGCCGTTTCACTCTGATC
>JAODPA010067585.1:0-10520 GCA_025585075.1 Nepenthes mirabilis | reverse complement strand
GCCATGGCAGGCCTAAGGGGGTGTAGCCCTGCCACCCTACTGGCAGTAGGGTGGCTGGACGGTCGGCCACGTGGCCCTCCCCTGGTGTTATATATAGGCTGGTGCGTGAGATTGAGAAGAGAGAGAGAGGTGTGTGAGTGCTTGTAAAGGCAAAAGGATTTTGTGAAGGAGAAGAGGAGTGCACCACCGGTGAAAGAAGGGAGAAAGAGAAAAATAGAGTGAAGAGAAAAGAGTGTGCTTTTCTCGGTTTGCTCAGGAGTGTTTTCCTCTTTTATCTTTTTGGGTGTGTAACGGATACTCCCTCTTGGAGGTTTGTTTGTAACCTATTTCACATAGTGGATTTGCTGTTGCCTCTACTCCCGTGGTTTTTTCCTTCGGTTCCAGAAGGGTTTTCACGTTAAATCTGGTGTGTTTTTCTTTCCTTGTTGGCTGTCCGTCCAGGAGCGCTGTCCCTCTGTCCGTCCAGGAGCGCTGTCCCTCTGTCCGAATGATTTGTCCCTTCGGTCATTGCGCTGGTGAACATTCTGTCCGAGCGCCCGGTTGCCCCAACAGTTTCTGCTGTGATAGTCGCTCAAGCTGATCAACCAGATCAGCAGGAGTGAACCGTTGTCTGTACCCGAATGCTGAAGTTTGTTGTCTGTAGTGCCCGACTTCTGTTCGCCAACTAAAGTTGTTGAGAACTAATTTGGCTGTCAGTGAACTCAGTTGGGCTGGTACTAATGAAGGCCAATGATCAATTTTATATCTCCAAAGCAAAACCAGGATTGTACCCACCATTCTGTTGTGAATTAAGAAATTAATTATCAGCAATTGAGAATGATGTTTGAGCAAGAGCCAACAATCAGATATGAAAATATCTGTAGCTTGTTATGATGAATATGCTAGTAACAGTGGGGCTGCTGATGCACTTCATTGATGCTGATGCTTTGAATCCATAATTCTCCAAACAGTGGCAGCAATAGTAATTCTGCACTTCATCAGCAATGCAGGGACAATCACACAATGATACTGGGCAACACGCTTTCAGATTTATCAAGAGATCAGAAATGGTCTTGCAGCAATTTGATTCCAACCAATTGCCCTGGCCTAATTTCTAGTTTCAAGAGTCTGCCGCTGAAGCAAAAAAAATTCAATAATGCAAACTTGCTGTGTCTAGTTCCCTTCCTTTAGCTACCATAAGAGGAATGGATGTTCACTTTGTGTGGAACTGATAATAGATTGCTAAAGCTAGCAGGACATATCAATAATCCTGTTTTGAAAATGCCTCCAGTGTGCCTTCATGTATAAATGATCTCACTTTTCTGATTCCATGCTTCATGTATAAATTTCAAAATTGCCAATATCAGATTTCTGCCAGAATTCAAGAACATAATGGTCTCAAGGAGTTGCAGAATTAGCAAGAATTCAGCAACATTGTGGCACCATGAATTTCAAGATTTTGAGAATGCACAATTCAAGAATTCAGTACAACAGAACCTTTATGACCATGTTGCTGTGGCATCATCCACGAGGACTTTGAGAAGTTCAGGGTTTGTATAAGAACTTCAGTAAAACCGAATTAACACTCACTACTTGCAAAATTTCAGTAGAACAGAAGTTCCAGCAATTGTAGAATAAAAATTCAGAAATTCAGCAATACTAAAATAATTCCATTGTGATGCTGAACTACCATAATACTGATGCAGAAGATGAATTACGAAACTGCAATATCTGAATTATTGCCAAGATTTAAGCAAAACAGGTTGGCGGAGAACTTGTTGGGGTCATTCTCTTGTGGCATTTGTGTCCACGGATATGTGGAGGCAAAGGGCACGGACTTTTGGAGAAGGCCGAGAACATCCATCCTCGGGGTGGCTGGAAGAATTGGACGAGGATTATTGTGGAGGAGTAATGGCTGAAGAATTCGTCCGGGAACTATACTCCGAGAGGTGGCTGAAATAGTGGACGAGGACTCTGAAGTCTAGACGTTGACTTCCTCTGTAGGCCTGCTACAGTTTAGGTGGGTAGGTGGCCTGGCCTGATTGGAAAACTCAGGGGGCACAAATTCCCAAGCCTGCCACCTTGCACGCCAGGCATACGCCTGCTTTTGCAGGACTAGGCGGCGTGGTCTTCCACCCTAGTACCTATGGTGGCTGGCTTCCCCCTAGGATCAGTTCTCTATATATATGGACTGCTGGCTGGCTAGAGAGATAGAGCAATCTTGGAGTGAGCAAGAGAACTATTGTGAAGGAAAGAATGGGAGGGCACCACCGGTGAGAGAAAGAAAAAGAGAAAAATAGAGAGTGAAAAGAAAGGGATGTTTTTTCTTGGTTTGCTCCGGAGAGTTTTTCCCTTTGATTTCTCGGGTGTGTAGCGGATACTCCATTTTGGAGGTTTGTAATCTATTTTAGATAGTAGACTTGCTGTATACTCTGCTCCCGTGATTTTTTCCCTTGGTTACAGAAGGGTTTCCACGTTAAAATCTCGTGTGCTTTCTCTCGATTTTCTATCTCTACTTCTGGCTGTCCGTCTGAGAGCTCTCCCACTGTCCGAGTATTTTGTCCTCTCAGTCACTGCGCTTTTCAAGCATTCTGTCTGGACGTCCCGTTTGCTCTAACAAGTGGTATCAGAGCCCGATTTGTGAATTGTCGGTTGAATGGCATTGTCTGCCAAGAATGGGATGTTCAGTGTGGAGTAGTTCAATGGGCAAAATAATTTCATCCTCTGGCAGGAAAGGGTGAGGAACATTTTGACTCGGGAAGGAATGGTAAAAGCTCTTCGGAAAAAGGATGAGAAGCCGGAGAAACTGTCCGAGGACGAGTGGCAGGATAAGAGGGATCTTGCCAACTGCACTATTAAGTTGTGTTTAACACAACACACTCTAAGAGGTCCTCGATCTGTCGGACCCGGTCGAGGTCTGGGAAAAGTTTGAAAGCTGGCATAAGTCCAAGTCCTTGACAGCCAGGCTGTATATGAAGAAGCAGTTCTATGGCCTGCGGTTGTCGGAAGATGAGTGCTTCGAGAAGCACTTGGACGAGTTCAACCGGTTGGTGACGCAGATGTCGGCCCTTGATGAGAAGATCATGGACGAGGACAAAGCGTTGGTGTTGCTGGCATCCTTGCCGGCCTCTTTCGATTATATTGTCACGACGTTGTTGTTCAGAAAGGACACGCTGAAGTTGGACGAGGTCATAGCTTCCCTGCTTTTGAACAAGTCAAGGCGGAGGGAAAGCGGTGAGACCTCAAGCTCTCGACCAAATCTTCTTGTGGCCACCAGCAATCGGGGACGAGAAAAATCTGACCGAGGACAAGGTGGCAGGATGGAGAGGAGTAACAGCCGGAGCAAGCTTGAAGGAAGGAATTGCTTCTTTTGTGGTAAGAAAGGCCACATAAAGAAGGACTGTCCGCGGAGAAGGCAGGACGAAGAGGGTAGAAGCGATTGTCAAAAGAAAAAGGATCAGGCTGATGATCCGGAGACCATTGCTTTCTGTGGAGACCTCCTGGTGGTCCATGTAGGGGAAGCACGGAGCCGGCCATGCCAGGCGACGAGTTGGGTGATGGACAGTAGGGCCTCACACCATGCGATACCGAGGAAGTCCCACTTCATGAGTTATACGCCCGTTGGCCATGGGGTGTTGAAGATGGGTAACGGTGGCTCGTCTAGGGTTGTTGGCATTGGGGATGTTTGCTTGAGGACAAGCAATGAAAATACGCTCGTGCTGGAGGGCGTGCGACATGCCCCAAATCTGAGGTTGAATGTGATTTCAACCGAGAAGCTTGATGAGGAAGGCTTCCGGATGGCATTTGGCGACGGGCAGTGAAAGCTCACTAAAGGCGCCTCAGTAATGGCAAAGGAAAGCAGGACATCAGGGCGGTATCTGATGAAGACCTGCATTGCCAAAGGAAATGCCAGGGTGACCAACAAGGGTATCGATCAAGGTGGCAGGAGAGGACGGCCGGGAGGTAGGAGAGGTCAGCCAAGGTGGAGTGCAAGGAAGAATGGCAAGTCCGCGGTTAAGGAATTGAAGGGGAGTGGGTTTACTCCAAACTCAGTGGAGCGGAAGAAGGTGTCATTTAGGCTTGCAGAGGTTGATGCCGGAGTCCAAATTCAGGGGAAGCTACCGGGAGGCAGGAGATGACGGTCTCCCAACAATGGCGAAGGTTCCCCACATGGTCGTGAGAGAAAGTTTGTTGGGGTCACTCTCTTGTGGCATTTGTGTTCACGGACATGTGGAGGCAAATGGACGCGGACTTCTGGAGAAGGCCGAGAACATCCGTCCTCGGGGTGGCTAGAAGAATTGGACGAGGACTATTGTGGAGGAGTAATGGCTGAAGAATCCGTCCGGAAACTATACTCCGAGAGGTGGCTGAAATAGCGGACGAGGATTTTGAAGCCTAGGCGTTGACTTCCTCTGTAGGCTTGCTATAATTTAGTTGGGTAGGTGGCCTGCCATGATTGGAAAACTCAGGGGGCATCAATTCCCAAGCCTGCCACCTTTCACCCTAGTGCCTAAAGTGGCTGGCTGCCCCCCTAGGGTCAGTCCTCTATATATATGGACTGCTGGTTGGCTGGAGAGATAGAGCAATCTTGGAGTGAGTAAGAGAACTATTGTGAAGGAAAGAATGAGAGTGCACCATCGGCGAGAGAAAGAAAAAGAGAAAAATAGAGAGTGAAAAGAAAATGGTGTTTTTTCTTGGTTTGCTCCGGAGAGTTTTTCCCATTGATTTCTCGAGTGTGTAGTGGATACTCCATCTTGAAGGTTTGTAATCTATTTCAGATAGTAGACTTGCTGTAGACTCTACTCTCGTGGTTTTTCCCTTCGGTTACAAAAGGGTTTTCACGTTAAAATCTCGTGTGCTTTCTCTCGATTTTTTATCTCTACTTCTGGCTGTCTGTCCCAGAGCTCTCTCGCTGTCCGAGTGTTTTGTCCTCTCGGTCACTGCGCTTTTCGAGCATTCTGTCCGGACACCCCGTTTGTCCCAATAGAACTTGGATCAGATATTATCAAGCAAAATAGTTCCAGATTCTTGAAGTACAAATCATTAAGAATGAAATAGGAGAATTCAAGAAGACAAATAATTCTAGGTATTTGACATCAGAAATTCAAGAATTAGAAGGGCTTAAAGAACTGTAAGAACTTGTCGCAACTTGTTGCAGGAACTGAAGCATTATACCCGAACAGCAGTACAAGACAGAAGAGAAATATACACATGTAGCTGATGGAAGAATGAAAACCTGATGACTTGTCAGATTTTCTTCTTTGGATAAGACATGGAACTATGGATGATGAAGGAGCATTCGTTGCAGGTTAGTGGCCAGTTTGTGTTTCGATCATAATCAACCCAAGAAATCCACCACATTGTTGTTGCTGATGCATACCCGCTTGGTGGTTTGCAGCCTTCTAGACTGAAAATTTGTGCCATGGCTGTTATATCTTCCAGAATCACTAAGAAGGATTGCATATTCTTACCTCCAAGTGTTGGAATATGGTCATTCCCTCGTGGCTGAATTCAACAAACTAGTTTGTCATTGGGGTGCATTAGCCGGTCAACGTATGTTGACCTACTGGAAAGCAAAAACGGTCAATAGAGTTTGACTGACGGACGGCCAACTAAATCTGGTCAACAGAAGGTTGACCGTCTGAGGGCTACAGGAGTGCTGCAGGATGGCGGACGGGCAGCAAGACAGTCAACAGGAAGGTTGAATGGATGGCTATGGAGGACGGTCAAGTTCTCTGAATGGCACTGAAGACGGTCAACAGGGAAGTTGACCGGATGGCAGTAGAAAACGTTCAATAGGGAAGTTGACCAGATGGCTGTGGAGGACGGTCAACAGGAGGTTGACCGGATCTGGTCAACGGAAGGTTAACCGGCTAAGGTTGGAAAGAAAATCGGGAGATGATTTCCTGATAGTATTTTTGGAGTAAAAAATACTGGAGCGCCTTTGGGTTGCCGGTCAACATGTTGACCAGATCGGAAGGAAGAATTTACCAGTTGGTATTACTGGTATGGAATCAATCAAAGAACACCGAAAGACTCTTGTGATAGCCAATGGGCACAGATGGACAAGAGACTTGACTGCAACAACGACTGAGGACGTCGTGGACAGTTGGCAACAAGTTGCTGGACAGCGGAGCAGGTGGCAGACCTACCGCGCATGCGGCGTCTGTACAGGCGACAGATTACAGAGTTGGTGGATAAAGCTGGGTAGGTTGTAGAGCAAGTGGTAGGCATTTGACCGCACTCAATCTGCCTATTGGTTGAAGGTCTCTAGGCAGACCACCATGTATACGCATGCTGGGCATGCTGGACATGGGGGCCGAAGAGCTGAGCAGCTGTGAGTGTGAGAGTGAAAGAAAGCATCCAAGTACGGTAAAGTGTAATGTGGAAAAATCCATGGGTGAAGGAACAAGAGAAGAGTGCACCACCAGCGAGAAGGAGAAGGAAGAAAAACAGAGAGTAAAAGAGTGGAGTGTTTCCCGTTTACTCCGATGAGGTTTTTCTTTGTTATTCTCGGGTGTGTAGCGGATACTCCACCTTGGAGGTTTGTAACCCATTTTCACATAATGGATTTGCTGTCGACTCTGTTCCCGTAGTTTTTTCCTTAGTTCATAAGGGTTTCCACGTAAAATGTGCGTGTGCTTCTTCTTCCTCTTTTCCTTCACTGTGTATCATTCTGTCCGAACCGACCTTTTCCGCAAACACCAAGATCATCAAGAACATCAAGAAATTGATCAAGAATTTCAGAATTTACCAAGATCTCACAAAAAGCAGGAGGATAATCAAGAATTCGAAGTGGGATGACATATACAGCATTTTTAAGTTTTGTGGCAGGAAGATGGAGCGTGAGTGCAGAGCTGTCAAGAATTATCAAGAAACAGAAAGATTTCTAGTTTTCCGAAAAGGGAGTGAATTATCCAAGAAAAGGTTGCTGAATGTGCACCATTTTTTTTTTTTTTTTTGGTGGTGTTTTTCAACCAAAAAAAAAAAAAACATTTTGGTGGATATTTGGCAATTCTGACACAATTTCAGGATTCAAAGTAGGAAAAAAGAATGAGTTTCTAATACCAATTATTATATAGTAGTCTAAATTAGATTAGAACACAACAAGATTTAGGAGAAACAAGAGGAGAATTAGAGGAAGACTAAAGAAAAGGAAAAAAGAAATGAAGAATTAGGGAGATTACCTGACAAGGACAGAGTTTATACATTTTGTTTATCATTCAACATAACATCACGTTACAAGCATTAAGGCCTTATATACGCTCATTATTTTTCCCAACCCTATTACCATAATAGCCCTCATACTAATACTCTTTACTTTTTTCTATTATGTGTTATACTAGCTTTTATCTGTCCTAATTCCATATTTACATAACACTACTATCAGCTTACAATGCCTTACTTGAAAGATTGGCCCAACTGAGTTTCGAGACGGTAATGTCAATTTCACACCTTAAGATGAAATTCTTGACGCTAGCAAGCATAGGTGTGGTGAGAGGCAACTAAGCCATGACGAGATAGTGCCATCTCAGACAATTGCAAGGCCCCGATCCCCGAATACTACCGACGGATCTAGACAAGAGGGATAAGCCTGCCTAGTAAAAGGGAGCCCTTGTGGGAGAAATTGCCAATATCCCATTGGATTCGTCAAAACCCTAGAGAGATGTGCAAATTGGCTCGACGCTTGATCATACTATCTAAGACAATCTAGTAGGCTTCCTCTGTCTAACCTAGACATCTTTGCCAGAACCTTAGTCAATATGTGCAGATTTTCCTCAAAAACAATAAGCCACAAACTGAATATTACCCCTAGGCATAAGCCGGTACAAAAGAAATGATGGAACTACTCCCTCGAGATGCTTTAGGTGAAAGATGAGGTCAAGAAGCTGACCGATAATGAATTCATTTGGAAGTCGCAATACTTAGAGTGTCTATCCAACTTGATGATGGTCAAAATGGTCAACAAAAGTTGGAAGATATGCATCGATTTTAAAATTATGAATAAAGCATATCTTGAAGAAAGTTTCCTATCCCCTCGAATTAATTAGCATGTGGATTCATCTCTAAGCACCAACTATTGAGTTTGATGAATACATATTTAGGTTATAATTAAATACAAGTATATCCTTCAGACAAAAATTATACCACATTCATCACTGATGAAGGACTACATCGCTACAAGATGATGACGTTCTATTTAAAAAAATATGGGAGCCACCCAAAGACTTGTTAATAGGACATCTGCCAACTAGATTAGTTACAACGCGGATATGTATGGCGTTAACATGCTGGCGAAGAGCACGCTATGCTAGGACCATGCCCAGGACCTTGCTGAGACGTTTCAAATGCAAAGGAACCAAAACATGAGGCTCAATGCAACTAAATGTGTTTGGAGTGACAATTGAAAAAATGAAAACAATCCTACTCTTAGAAGTCCCTAACATCTATATGAGGTATTCAAAGGTTTATCAGTAAGATTGATTCCCTATCAAAGTTCATGGCTAAATCAATAGAGAAATATTTGTCTTTCTTCCAAGCTGCAAGAGGCCTGAAACATGGGGTGCAAGGGTGGACGGAGAATTGCAATAGGCCTTCAAGAAGTTGAAGTGTTATCTCAACACCCGACCATTGCCCTCTAGGCCAACCAATAGGGAAGACGTATATCTGTACCTAATGTTGTAGATACAACGCTTAGCATAGCATCACTGTGGGAGACTAAAAGGATTTAGAAATAGTATACCACATAAGGTACTACCTAAACTTGAGACATGATGCCTGACCATGGGAAAAAGCAATATTAGCACTAGGGTATTCCGCAATAAAGCTGAGACTATATTTTTCATTGTACAAGATTTTAGTGGGAACTTATCAACCGCTAAGGAAAATCTTACAAAAGCAAAAGGTCCTCGGCAAACTACTGAAGAGATCAAACTAAAAGAGTTCAACATTCAGATCCTGTGTAGACCCAAAATTAAGTGCAAGTTCTAGCCGACTTTTTGATAGAATGAACAACTTAGGCCACTGGAAGCTCAAACCAGGAAGACACCCTTAGGGAGGACTGGCCATGATGGACCCTACTCATTGATGCAGTGTCAAATTGTGCAGAATACAAAGCAAGGGGCATTGCTCATCTCCCTCGAAGGGGAGGAAAAACTGTGCTCCATCTGCTTTGGTTTTGCCCCCATAAACAATATTGTAGAATATGAGATCCCAATCATCAGTTTAAGGATTACAAGGGAATGCTTGATGTGACAACTTATCATTTACAACGACTTAGAATTTATGGTCAACTAGATACAATATAGTTTTTGGATTTTCCATTGAAACCTCGCGAAGCATCTGACGAGAGGATCGACACTTTGTCAAAAATGGCCACACAAGATGCCTGAAAGCCACAAGCATCTAAACATATCAAAGCCAAAAGATTGCACCTATTTTTATAGATAGCTAAAGAATGTGACATTTAACAACATGTATAGTGAAAATTTTATAGACGATTCACTTACGAGTCTAAATAATAATATTTATTTTAAAATTATTGAAAATATGTATAACCCATACTTAAGATTGGTATTTTGGTTCTTAATTCTCAATTTAGTATATTTTAATTTTTTAATATTTTTACTTATATCGTATTTGGTATAAAAATATTTTAACCTTTGGGATTGCAGGTTTTGGCATAGTTTTCGAGATTATTCAAAGTTGGACTCATTTGGCACTTGGATAGTTGACCATTTTATACAATTTGACATTATTTGATATTTGTATAGGATTATGAATTTTGCAAAAAAATTCACAGTTGGACATTTTGCATGTTGAATTATTTGGTATATTAGATTTTGATATGATAATTCAGTTTTATGATCATTTTATTTGACTTATGCACATGATTTGTGTTTATATATACATAGTTGTTAAATTTTAAATTCATAATTTTATCTTATTTTCTAAACTTTCAAATAAGAGAGTTTTTGGGATTGCCTACCAGATCTTGGACCGTAAATATAAAAGGCATTTGTTATTATATGACATGAAATCATATAAGATAACCAATCAAAATATCATTATAATCCACTAGATTGTAAATCCTTACAAAATATATATGTACACAAATAGCAAGTTACAAAATGTTTCACAATGTTTTTTCAATTGTTTACTTGGTATATTACTTATGCATTCATTTAACCTGACTAACCCCGAATTTAGATCTAATGATTTTTGTAAATTCTTAAAATGAAACCAAAAAGCTCTCAAACTGAGGCCAAAGTAGGCTGATAAAGGTCCTTTAAGTAGTCAATATTAAAAGAACTTCATGAAGGCCTATAAGAAACATTGACGAGTATCTACTTTTAAGGAACTTAAAATTGTCATAAAATTTTTATAAGAACGGATTAAGCTCAGTGATTCTAAATGTTACAAAAACGACCAATATGCCTTATATAAACTTAACCACCACTTCGTAAATATGATTAAGACATATCATAAAGATTAAGCTGAAAATTCTATATAAAAATACTAAAACATCTAATATTAACCAA
>JAODPA010067584.1:0-10521 GCA_025585075.1 Nepenthes mirabilis | reverse complement strand
ACTTGATACTAAAATAAGTTGATTTCGATAAAATTATTTTTGTTGCGTCATTAAATCTTTACTCTGATAAGCACGAGGATCTGGCAGTAATACCAAATAATGGACGTGTGAAATAGAGAGAGATAGTACGCGGACTGATACATAGATAATTTTTACGTAAAAAACCTTCTCTTGAATAAGAAGAAAAAACAACGAAATTTTTATCCAAGAACTGTTTCACTATCTTATCTTTTGTTACAGGATCTGCTCAAGTACAGGAGGTTGAGGACTAAGTGTATGAAAACTCTGGAGAGTCACTCTTATAACACGAGCCTTCTTTTTCTCTCTCTATGACGGGTAGTAAGAGTAAATACTCAATCCTCTATTTAATAAATAGTTAATATATTTATAGTGGTTAAACTTCGCACAGAGAGGAGTCCACGTGGGGCTGACATGTACAGGGGATGTACAGGGGATCCTACCACCAACTCTACAAATCGTTTTTACCGTGTCAGGAAGGTTACGTGCACACCCGCCTGGTGTGACGTTTTCTCTACAGGGCCACGAGCTCTACTCACCATCATTGTTCTTACAATCTGACATAATCAGCCACCAAATATCTACCACGCCATTTTTACATGCAAAGTAGCATCCAAGGCCCATCTTGAATCCACGGGCCATAATGGGCTTTAAGCTCACTGTGCCTCGTGGGTCAGCCCTGGCGCCTGGACCTCTTAGGCCACTGTGGCATTACTGCCCAACTCCAGAAAAATGGATCTTTAATGTGGGCATTGGGTATCAATATTCATCACTAGCCCCTCATACCAAATGTTTGAAGATTTCAACATCTGGCATGTTTGCTGTCCGCAAAAATGCTCCGACCATCAATTGAAGGCGTTCTTTGCTGAAATCTTTCTGCATCCATTGCTCTTTGCAAATGTCTATGAAATTTATTGGAACCAAAAGTCCGAGGACATTTAACTAAAATGTCCGAGAACTCATTTAAGCTTGTACATTGTCTAAGACGTCTAGGAGATTTCTGGGTCTACTACATGACCATGATGTTTGAGGACTTTTTAGATTTTTAAGCACTGTTAGACATTCACAAGGGATCACCATTTTTGCATATTTGTTCGAGACCCAAATATGTCCTCTGATCATTTTTTCCTTGACGTAAGGACGTCCGAGTGAGTTAAAACATATTTGCATCTGAGAATTTTCACTGAGTTCAAAAACTTGGTGCACGCTGCCACTTGGGGCATTTAAAGCACACTAAACGCGCAATTAAGGAGATTTACGTCGCCTTGGAAATCGAAAACCCACTATCTCCGAAAGCATATGGGTGATTGACATATGGTAAGGGTAATGATGGGTGCACCTCTTAGCCTTTTCAGCCATGTCTAATACGATTTTCATCCTCCATTTTCACCATACAACCCTTAGTTTTCTCTCAAACTTCTTTGCTGCCATTTTCTCAAGTGTTTTTCCTTCTCACTCTTATCGTGCTTCTTCTTTGGTTTCCATGACTCTTAGTGTTAGAGATATCGCTTATTCCCTATCTTTGGACAACCTCGATGCCATTCGTACGAAGTACGACATTCTTGATACGATGGCGATAGTGGTTCCTGGGCCTGGTGATAGGGCGTGTAGCCCACCTAATGGGTTTATTACTGTATACGAAGTTCACCTCAAGGGTGGGCTTCGTTTTCCTGTCCCATTAGAGTTGTACCACATCATGATAGAGTTTGGCATTCCGTTTGCGAGATTGCAGTCTAACGCCATCAGGTATCTCATTTTACTTTGTGTTTTTATGCGTTGTCACAAGAAAGTACTGGAGGTGTCGATGGTGAAGATCATATTTTGCTTCACTCATAACTTAAAGTGAATCACTATGACTCCACATCCTAAGTGGTGGGAACCTCAATTTCACCAAAAGGTGAAAAGATAAATTTTTCTTTTTGTCCGTCTGAGAGATCTGGACCATTGATAACATTTAGGGGAATATTGCTGAGCAGCACCGCTCGAACGCCTCCAAAGGGAAAAAGGGAGGCCACCAAGGAGGTCATAGATTTGGTAATGGCCAACCTTGGCGGTCTCAATAAAAATAAGAAGAATATTTGGTTGAGACCAGAGAACCCAGAGAATGCCAAGTGGGGGTCTCAGGCCAAGAGCACTAGCGTTGTTGCTACTCAGAAGAAGAAGGAGAAGAAGCTAAGGGAAAAGGAGGTGACTCTGAGGATTGAGGAGCCAACTGAGCGCCCAAAAAAGAGTCGCCGAACTGAGGCTTCAAAGAGTTCAGCGGCCATTGTTGAGTACTCCTCGTCTGATGACGATACTGCTGTGATAGCGCCTCTCCTTAGGAGGCCGAGACCTCCACAGGCAGCGCCAATCTGTGAGCCTGAAGGTCTCAGACCTTTGCCCACATGTGAGTCCTCGGGCAGCCGTCTGGGTCTGTGAGCCAGCCCGGGGAGCCTCCCGCTGCCCAGCCTTCTCCTGATGAGTCAATGCCTGACATTCCTTACGAGTTCACTGGTGAGTTCTCAGAATGGATTGTCAATCCACCCGAGGTCACTGTTGGGGGACAGGTCTTGAGGGAGGCTGAGGAAGCAGCGATGACGACGATTATGATGATTACCGCGGATGCTGCTGAGGCTGAGGAGTGTCATACCGCGGAGCTGCCCGTCTTAGAGGCTTCAGAGCCCCCATGCCTGGCGATCCAAGTTTATAGTCCGATGATGACGCCGCCCATGGCCTCTGAGGAACCCCTGGTCAAGAACAATACAAGGGCTTCACTTGTCGGTAGAGTAGACGCTGGGGTTGAAGTTTCTGTGGTGCAAGAGGCCGCGGCCATAGGATTCAGGGAGCCTGGAGCCCCCAGAGAGGAAAGCTCTTCTGGGAGCTCTTTTGTAACTAAGGTATTCCTCTATCCTCGCCCTAATTTTGTCATCTTTTCTTCATACTTTACTGACTTGTTTTGCCCTTACAACTTCAGGATATAACCGGCGGCCTTAGCACAATCATTAGTGAGGCTTTCTAGACTTACGCAAAATTGGAGGCTTCCAGGTTTTTGGGGGGCGTGCCTAGAGTTTAGAGCTCAAGCTTGCCGAAACCGAGAGCCGTATTTTCACCTTGGATGGCCAGCTCAAGGAGCAAGAGAGGATGCATGTTGTCCTTCGAGGGAGAAATCTCTTACTGGAACAGGAGTTTAGGACTTCATTGAAGCCTGAAGACATCGCACTGGCTCTTGAGCGCAATTACTGGGATGCCATTCATATGTGCCGCCGGCTTATGAAGCTTTTGGTCCTAAGGTTCCCAGTCGCTCTCTTTGATTCGAGAAAATGCAGTGCTCAACATAAGAATGACCTGATCGGTCTCTCGGACCTTTGGAGATCTTTTGAGCCTTCACAGTCAGGGCCATCCGGTCAGCCAGAGTCCTCGGAGCAGGCGGGACCTTCAGCCCCTTAGCATGTTTTGTTGTACATATACTTTCTTTTTTTATATGTGCATACTGCTGTACACACTTCGATTTTATAAATAAAATCCAAATTGTTTGAGTGTAAACATTTTGTTTGTCTTAGTGGTTCTCTCTTAGACTTAGGCTCTTAGGAAATTTCATTCCTTTTGAGCAAAATGTTTGAACCCTTCGACCATTGTTGATTGAAGGTGAGACCTTCGAGTCTTTGCACACTCATCATTTTAAACCCCCTAAGTTTTAAGTTCAACCTCTAAGGTTACTCAGCATCGTGACCAAGTTTTAAGTTCAACCTCTTGGGCCGCTCGATCTTAGCCAAGTTTTAATAAGATTTCTTAGGCCGTTCGGATTTAGCCAAATTTTAATACGACCTCTCAGGCCGCTCAAACTTAGCCGAATTTTAATACGACCTCTTGGGCCACTCAGACTTAGCTAAGTTTTAGTACGACATCTTGGACCGCTCGAATTTAGCCGAATTTTAGTACGACCTCTTGAGCCGCTTAGACTTAATCGAGTTTTAGTATGACCTTTTGGGCTGTTCGGATTTAGCCAAGTTTTAGGGCAAGTGAAAGGAGTCATATCCACTTGGCTTAGGGGCAACCTAGGTCTCATTACTTTATGAGACGGTGTGTGATCACTCAGTGGAATGTAAAATGATAATTTGAACGAAAACTGTTATTTTATTAATGAAATGCGATACAAGCATCTAATGTAAATAATATATATGTGTGTTTTACAATTTTATTGATAATATCTCTTGAAGTTAGTAGCGTTTCATGTTCGTAGGATAAGCCTTTCCTCCTAGGTGCGTAGCATGTACGCCCCATTTCGTAGGATCGCCGAAACCAGGAACGACCTTTCCCAATTTAGAGAGAGCTTGTTCCGACCAATGTTTTTTCAGTGGCATCTGTGCTTTTCAGCATCAAATCTCCTACCTCAAATTGGTATGCTTTCACCTTCTTATTATAATATCGAGTGACCCTTTGTTAGTATGCTGCAGTCTCGGATTTCTTACTGCGTCTCGGATTTCTTCAAAAAGGTCAAGATTCTCCTGAATTCTCTGTACAATATTGAGCAGATTGAAACTTTCCACACGAAGGCTTGGCAACCCAACTTTTACTGGGATAACTGCCTCGACCCTATAACATAGGCTAAAAAGAGTTTCTCGCGTTGGCTCCCTCGGAGTTGTCTTGTAAGACCACAGTACTAATGGCAGTTCTTCAACCCATGAGCCCCTAGCGTACTCCAACTTTGTTTTTAGCCCATGTTATATTGTGCGGTTTGTGACCTCTACTTGGCCTTTGCATTGTGGGTATGCAACCAATGTATACAGCAACATTATCCTCAAGCTAGTGTAATATTTAGTAAACCTTTTTTTAAAAAATTGAGTCCCATTATCAATCACAATGTATTTTGGGATCCCAAACCTGCACACAATATTTTGTCGAACGAAGTCTGTAGCGTTCTGCTCGGTTATGCGAGCCATTGGCATGGCCTCAACCGACTTTGTGAAATAATTAATCCCGACGATTTAGAACTTCCTTTGTCCGGATGCTATCGGCAATAGCCCAAGTATGTCCAGCCCCCGTTGCGCAAAGGGGTCAAGGTGACTGTAGAGCTCTGAGTTCCGTATGCGACTGGTGAAAAATGTTGTCGTGGACTTAACAATTCTCGCATTTTCGTACGAAATCCATGGCGTCATACTTCATAGTTGGCCAATAGTATCCCTTCCTCATAAGCTTGAATATAAGGTTCTTGCTCCCAACGTGAGATCCACAAATCCTAAGGTACATCTCTCCAAGGGCATAAACAGCCGTTTCTTGGGTAAGGCACCTCAAGTATGGGATAGAGAATCCTCAACGATACAGTTGACCATCCATGATAGTATACCACCCGGCCATCTTCTTCACCTTCTTGGCGTCTTCCACATCCTCAGGCAGTATTCCATCAAACAAATACCTGAGGTAGGTGATTATCCTGTTGTTGGCCTCGGATACCTGCATCACTTCTGTCTCGGAGTCTTCCATACTGGGTTTATTTAAGACATCGCGCATTCCTCGGGTATATTACTTTGGGTCACCGCTTTTGCAAGCTGGTCAGCCTTCGCGTTTTCTTCTCACAAGATGTGGACCATTTCTACATTCTCAAAGGCTGACATAAGTTCTCAGTCCTTCGAGAGGTATTTAGACAATTATGAGCTATTGGCTTCGAAGTTTTGACAAACTTGATTGACGACCAACTCCGAATCGTTGTAGGCAATCAAGTCCTTGGCAGAGCACTCCTTTGCCAATCCCAGTCCTACAAGCAGGGCCTCGTATTCCGTCACGTTATTAGTCGTTGGAAATTCGATGACCATTTAATATTTGATCTCTAACCCTTCAGGCATCCTCAACACAATACCAGCTCCATAACCATCCTTCATTGACAAGCCATCCACGTGTAGAGTCCATGCTGCCCGGTTGTGTAAGTCCTCGACGTCATAAGTGTCCAAGAAGTCCTGAGTTGCTGTTGAAATTTCGAGGATAAAATCTACTAAGGCCTAATCTTTTAAGGCAGGCCGCGAACGGAACTCTATGTCGAACTCACCCAACTCAATGGCCCACTTGACCAACCGTCTTGACGTTTTTGACTTATGTAAGATCTCTCTCAAGGGTTGGTCGGTCAAGACGACTACTTTGTATACTTAGAAATATGGTCTCGATTTTCAAACGAAATACACGAGCGCCAATGCCATCTTTTCTGCGTGGGCATACCTTGTCTCAGCGTCAGCCAATATCTTACTGGTGTAGTACACGGGCTGCTACCTGCCATTCTGTTGACTTTCCAAGATTGAGCTCAAGGCTTTATCTGAAACCGAAAGGTACAGGTACAATTCCTCGCCTGTTTGGGGAGAAGTCAATAGAGGCGGGTTTGATTAATACCCCTTAAGTCCTCGAAAGGCTTCTTCGCAGTTAGCCGTCCATTGGAAGCCGTTATTCTTTGTCCCTCTTAGAACCTTGAAGAATGGCAAATATTTCTCGGCCAATTTAGCCAAGAAGTGTGACAATACTACTAACCTTCCGGTGAGCTTTTGGACTTCTTTTACGATCAGAGGGGGCTGCATGTCAAGGATAGCCTTGATTTTCTCTAGATTCTCTTCAATTCCTCGACGCAAAATAATGTAGCCCAAGAATTTTTCTGACGTCACTCCAAATGTACATTTGATTGGATTGAGTTTTATCTGGTACATTCTTCAGATGTTGAAGGTTTCATCTAGATATTGAATGTGGTGGTCAGTTATTTTGCTTTTGACGAGCATATCGTCCACATAAACCTCTACGTTCCTTCCAATCTGACCTTCGAACATTTAATTCACGAGTCTCTGATAAATAGTACCTACATTGTTGAGGTTAAAGGGTATGACTTTGTAATAGTATGTCCCCTGGTCAGTCATGAATAACGTGCACTCCTCATTTTCGAGACTCATCCTTATTTGGTTGTAATCCAAGTACACGTCTATGAAACTTAGAAGCTCGTATACGGACGTCGAGTCTACCAATGAATCAATCATTGGGAATGGGAAGCTATCTTTTGGGCATACCTTATTGACATCTATGAAGTCCACACACATCTTTCACTTTCTATTATTCTTTGTTACCATCACACCGTTGGATAACCAGCCTGGGTAATGCACTTCCCTTATGAATCCCGCATCTAGAAATTTCTTTACCTCATCCCGGATTGCTACCAGCTTTTTCATGAAATAGTTTCTTTTCTTTTACCTAACGGGCTTATAATTGGGATCTAAGTCCAATTTATAGACCATTACTCCAATTGATATCCCTGACATGTCACTCGGAGTCCAAGCAAAGACGTCCAAATTCTTTCGTAGGAAGTCAACAAGCTGGTCTTGGAAGGCTTTAGGTATAGTACTTCCTATCTAGACAGTCTTCTCTGGGTCTCTAGGATTCAGAAGGACTGGGTTGATGGCTTTTCTAGACTCGACTTGTTACAACGTCGTTTCATCACGAAAATTCAAGTCTTCCATGTCCTGAGGAAGAGGAGTTTGGGTGAGTTGGGATAGGTAACACGTCTGTCCGGCAGCCTAGTCCCTGAGGACCTCTCCAATACCGTATAGTATTAGAAACTTCACCTTAAAATGTGGGATTGATATCACAACCTTGAAGGCAGCCAGATAATAACGTCCAAGGATCGCGTTATAGACCGAGGGCAAGTCTATCACTAGGAAATAGAGGGTCTTCAATGATGTCCTCGGATGGGTTCCTAGTGTGATCTCAAGTTAAATGACTCTCTATACTGGCACTGGCTCTGGCTCGTTGTCCAGTCCATAAAGGGGTTCCTCAGTTGCAGTCATTTGACTTCTTCTGAGCCTTAATTTAAAGAAAGTATCAAAATAGAGAATATTATGCGAGTTTTCATTATCGATGAATACTTATTTCATCTGGTAGTTTAAGCTACCGTCTGAAATAAGAGCTGTTACAACCAAGGGGTCAAAATATGGGATGTTACATGGGCCATATTTTCGTTATAAAAACTAATGACATCATCCCTAAATTCTATTATCGGTTTCTTATTCTTTATCGCTGGATCCTCCCGAGCGCCGCCTCAGCTGGGCAGGAAAAAATCATGTTGACCACCTCCACGGACACTCTGCCTCTTCATTGGTCAGCCTTACCTACCTCTACTATTTCGAACAGCTGTCCGAATCTTTACAGGAAGCGGTTGAGGTGACATCTCTTGATTAGCTCCTCGATCTCCTTCTACAATATCCTACAGTCCTCGATACCATAGCCTCCACAACGGTGGTAGTGACAATATTTGGACTGGTCACCACCTTTTGGGTTCTTCAGTACCTTAGGCCATTTCAAAATCTTTTCATTCGGAATCTGCATCAGGATGTTGGTACGCGAGTCGTTCAAGGGAGTAAGGCTGATGGGCCTGTACTCTCTATGGACGTTCTGCTTGGACTTCTGGTGCTTCCTGGGTCCCCGGAATACTTGTTAGTCTTTGTGCCTCCTTTTCCCCTCCATTGTCCTCAGAGGGAGGCTTTCCACATGGACAGGCCTCTTTGTATCGTTCACTTCGTCGGTCGCAATGTAAGCTCTTACTATACTCTTGGCCTCCCTAAACGTCTACAGACCCTTGTGCACGATGTGCTTGAAGAAGTTACCTCCTTCCAGTGTGGACAGAAAAGTGGCCAGTTTGACCCCATCAGTCAGCTTCGGGATCTGCCTAGCCTCGAATATAAACTGGGACAGAAAACTCTTCATACTTTCCCTGGCTCATTGCTTTACACGAGCAAGGTGCCATGGTTACTTCTCGATCCTCCGGCTGGAACCGAACTGGGAGAGAAAAGCTTCAGCCAACTCGTTGAATGAATAAATGGAGTCCGCAGGCAGCTATAGAACCAGATCCTTGCGTCGCCCTTGAGTGTCAATGGGAAGTACTGGCACATTGTCATTTCATTGAAGCCTTAAAGGCCCATATGCTCGTGGAAGTGGTCCAAGTGATCCATTGGATCTGCACCTCCATCGTAAGCGTCGAGGTTTGGCATTTTAAACTTTGGGGGAAGCGACCTTGTCCTAAATTCTGTTGTGAACGGAGACCTGCGGAGGTCAACGGCTCCTCCCTCAGCATCGCCGAAGACTCGGCAAAATACTTTTTTGAGCTTCTCCTCCACTTCAGGCGATGCCGACATCTTCTTTTCGTTGAGGTAAGTCGTCAACTCGTAGGGGTCTTGTGCAACTTGTTACCCCGGACGACTCCTATTCCTCGGAGGGACCCCTTTGATGGGGGTCGCATCCTCAATGGCGCATTCCTGGCCGTCATGGACATAACGAGGATTTTCCCTCTTTGGACTTTTCTCCTATACTCGAGGGCCTAGGCGCCCTTGGAGGCGCAATGGGACCCTACTACTCAAGGCAACCTGCGTCTGAGGGTCCTCATGCTGAGCAGCTTATTTATTGGGATGTTTCTTCCATTTTTTCCTTTTCTGAGACGTCGCGGTTTAGGAGGCCTTGGATGGCACCTTCCTCATCCGCGCGTCCATCCTTGAGCAAAGGCCCTAGACGACCCTGAACACATCATCCATTCTCAGCGCCAGAGCTCATACATAAGGATCGGGATGATCATCTACTCTGACGTAGAGTTCAGGGCCGTTGCCGCCTGAGCATACTTCTCGGATAGGAGCACTGGTTTATCCTCAGGTGTTCACCATTTTTATATAAGGGATTGAGTGTTTGAGAGGAAACGCTGGACTTTTCGTCACATTTTCACAGACGGTGCCAAATGTTACATTCTTGGATTATTACTCTAATAAGAATGAGGATCCGACAGTAACATCAAATAATGGACGTATGAAGCAAAGAGAGAGATTATGCAGACTGATACACAGACAGTTTTTACGTGAAAAACTTTCTCTTTAATGAGAAGGAAAAATCATAAAACTTTTGTCCGAGAACTATTTTACTATCTTGTGTTTTGTTACAGGATATGTTCAAGTACAGGAGGTTGAGGACTAAGTATATGAAAACTCTGGAGAGTCACTCTTATAACACGTGCCCTCTTTTTCTCTCTCTATGACGGATAGCAAGAGAAAATGCTCAATCATTTGTTTAGTAAACAGTTAATATATTTATAATGATTAAACTTTTTTACAAAAAAGAGTCCACGTGGGACTGGCGTGTGTAGGAAATTTTACCACAAACTCTGCAAATCGCTTTCGTCGTGTCAAGAAGGTTGCGTGCACGTCCGTCTGGTATGACGTTTCCTTTACAAGACTGTTTGCTCTACTGGCCATCATTTTTCTTACAGTTTGACATGATTAGCCACAAAATCTCTGCCACGCCGTTTTTACAGATAGAGTAGCGTCTAAGGCCTATCTTGAGTCCACAGGCCATAATGGGCTTTAAGCCTACTGTGACTCATGAGCCAGCCCTGTCGCTTAGACCTTTTGGGCTTCTATGATGTTACAGCCCAACTCCAGGGAAATGGGTTTTTAATGTGGGCATTGGGTATCAGTATCCATTAATTTTGTATAACACTGGTTAATGCTAAATTTTATAATTAAT
>JAODPA010067583.1:0-10522 GCA_025585075.1 Nepenthes mirabilis | reverse complement strand
CAGTATTGTGATCCTGTGTGGCGTATTGTAGGCTTTGAGTTAAGCCTTTTGTTTAGATGTATGCTTGTTGCAGGATATTTTAACAGGTTGTATTTCGGTTTTCGTCCAGTTGCAGAGGAAACTCTGCCGGATTTTCGGTAGAGTCCATAGGTTAATTATGGGCTCTAGGGTGTGTTTAGGCATTGACGGAGGTTATTCAATGGAGAATAATCCGTTCCGTCACAACACCTCATCTTTTCGGGTATCTCTGGGAGAAATTAATTTTAAAAAAGCCCATCTCTTTACATCATGTTTTTGGATGGCCAGACGATGAAGCAAGTTAATGATGACAAGGTAATACGTTTATATATATTTTTTAAATTTTTAAAATAAAACCTGATGATGTAAATCCCTGGGAAACCCTTGTCTGAAGGGATTATGGATTTCGATGTCCGGTTTGGGTTCATGAATAATTAATCTTGATGGAGTATTCAGATAATCTGGATGGCAAATTGCCACACTAGAACTGATAATTTTGAACAGAATAATCTAAAATGTAATTAGGCTCATGTATTAGATGAATTACAAAAGAAGTAATAGAACTAATATGGTGGTACTTACAAGTCATGTAATGAGGTGTGTGCTAAGTGTAGATGGCTTATTAGGCCATACCTGAAAAGTTATTAAGTGGATACGAAAATTTGAGGAAACTGTTAAAGAAAAGAATTGCCTATCCTATTTTTTGACTGCTAAATAAAGTTATTGTTAAGGTTATGTCAAGATCAGAAATGATCTTGAAGATTCAAGTACAATCGATGAGGATATTTGGTAAACTTTGAAATATTCAGAAATTAGTTATTCGATGATTCAGAGTCTCTGAGATTGAGGTATCCATAAGGTAGGTGAAGGATCACTACAAACTGGTCCAGTTATCAGGAAAAGTATGGTATGAAGGCTTGAAAGGAGAACCCCTGTGAATTTGTTTGAGGTTGATCGAATGGTAAAGTCTTTGAGTTTTAACCAAATGATTACAAAAACTAAGTGGTCTGATTTGGGATAAAAAAATTAACTTGACGATGGAATATTAAGTTACTAAATGTTGAAGGTTTCAATGATAATTGTGGTCTGTGCTAAAATTTTGGAATGATTGTCTCAATAATATTTTCATGCCAGTTAAATGTCTAGAATTTGTGGATTTTACTTTTGTGATATTAATCTCTTTAAGATCTTTTTGTGTTATGCAGATCCTCTCGGGAATTGAGATGTGCTCGAGGATGCTTGTGTAAATTGTATCGAGGGGATACAATACATTGTAATTAGGTTATGCGTTCTGAATGATAGGCAAAGTCAATTGAATTGAGGATGGATATTGAGTTTAATTTGAAAATGGACTGCCCTTTTTAAAGTCAGTAGATGACCGTTCTAGAATCTAGTTATGAAAGTTTTATGGAACATATGTAATTGGAGGCAAAGACTAAGCCAAACTATTTTAATGAGCCAAGTAAGTTGCTACATAAGTTAGCACAGATGGTAAAGTTCTTGAAGAAGATTAGGATCTTGTCATTCTACATCAATAGGTATCCACCCATGAGCAGAGTGGGGGAGGAGTTGTGGTTGAAATTATTTCACCCATAACTAAAATTTTGTAATGAGGCTCTTACCTTGAGGATTTGTGGATAATGTTTTTAGAAAATTTTAATGTCTTGTAAACCTAAAAGTTAAAGGTTATGATAGGTGGATCTCGGCTTGATTTGGAGGAGGTGAATGTTATGATAAATTGTTGATATCGGAAGCCCCCATTTGAGAAATTGTAGAATTTCTTTGACGATAGTTCTGATTTGATAATCCTAAGGATTAAAGTAAATATGTCATAACAGAAAAGTAATCTTAGGAGATCCCGAGCGGATTAATCTGTTTAAGGATTATGTTTTCCTATATCGTTTGTGGATCGATACTCTTGAGATAAGTAGGAGAGGAATTCCTAGTCAAGAGTGGTTCTTCCATTGATTGAAATCAGCAATTGGAAGTCTAAGTTTGAGAAATTGTGGAGACAGTCTTAGGTGATAGCTTTGTTTTGGGAGAAGTTGTGGTTATGTTATGACTAAAGTCAACCTTGGAATTTTGTAAGCGGATAGACCTACCTAAGGATTATATAGATGCATTTTGGTATCTTGAAAGGGGAACAAAAATCAGTACTGACTATGAATGTTAAGGGTCTATAGCTTTGGTATTGATAGTGAACCTATGGATAGGCTCAATTGCTTGGAATAATAGATTGTTGCATTCCTAAGTTGAGAAATAGAATCATGTCTGAAATGTGATAATTATGAAGTTGGAAGAGAGAAGTCCTATGGTCTTGTTTTTTGACAATCGAAATGACCGACCTAAGGTGATTTCAGATAATGTGTCTGGGTTAAACTAATTGGCTCATCAGTGTATCGATGAAAATCTCGAGGTCATTATGTTAAGGTCTTGAAGTCTTGAGCAGTGGTCAGAGACTATATCGAATTCGTGGCAACTGTATAGTTAGGTTTTCTTATTCTGCGGTGAATTGAGGATCTGTGAGAATATTTCTATAACATGGATATCTTAGAATCGGTTTTAATCAAGGCTACCGCATAAGTTGGGTATTCAAAAGGGAATATGTACCTTAAGAAATATCTCTTTGATGTCATGCCAACGAAATGTTGAGAATGTAAAGTATCATACTTTTAAAGTCTAATTGTACTTTGAATTTTATATTGGGATTTTAGCTATGTACGGTAAAAGAATTGAAATTCCAGGTAGTGATAGTGACGGTAAGTTTTAATTGAACCATTCAAAACTAAAGGATCGATCAGAGTGCGCAGTAGAAGAGTGATGAACCTATCTGTGTATTAAGGTCTAAGGTAATGTTTAGATGAAATGCTCAATCTTGAGGATTAATATGAAATAAAACGAGGCATTTTGTTTCTTTAAGGTTTGGAATTAAGTTAGAAAAGTGGTTAATGAAATAAGTTTGCCTTCAGACTTAGTGAATATGGATATAGAAAGGATGTGTCAAATAATGAAGAACAAGGCAAATTCTGATGTTTATTATTTTCTAGGATAACCATCCCGATTAAGAAATGAATTGGAGACATTAAAAAAGTTCTTTGATTCCGAAAATTTAAGGATCATTAAATTTTGAGGACGAAATTTCTTTAAGTGGGGGAGAATATGAGATCCCGACCAGATCCCAGAATATGAATATTATGGAATAATAATGTGGATGAAAATTATATTTAGGCTTAAGTAAAGTGGAAAATTTTGATATTGAAACAAAATTAGACAAAATGGGCAAAATGAAGGCTGCGCCTAATGACAACTCGAGCGCCCCTCGAGTAAAAAAATGAAAAAGTTGTGCTCAAGGGTGCGCCTGAGGCAAGGCGGGAGCGATCTCGGCTATGAGCAGTCGAGCACTGCTCGAGCACACATCTGCGAGAGGTCATGTGTTGCACACATGATCCATCTTTCTATATTTTAAAAGAGGGAAATTGAGAGAGGGGGGGAAAAGCAGCTCGACAGAACAAGAGGAAGGGAAGAGGAAGGAGAGGGAAAAGAAGAAAAATGGGGAGAAATCTTCCGATCCACTCCGATCAGAGTAAGAATAATGATAGATCGAGCTCAGGCAAGTGTACTTCAGACGTTATATACTATTTTTACAGTGTTTTAATACCAAAAATATTGTATTTATGCTTTAAATATATCATTTTGCATGTTTATTATAAATAATGCCTGTTTTTCCTAATTAATCGGATAGATTTTATATTTACTAGTATATACTGCTTTATATACCTCTGATTTCATGAAAATACCTGTATTCGGTGTCCATTTATCATCCGAAAGGTTTGGTGAAACCCTAAGCACAAAAATGAAGGGATTTAACGGTTTTACTTTATAATTTTTGATGTGTAAATGTTGATTTATAATGAGATAATGCCCATATTATGTTTTGTAACTAAAAACTTTATATGGAACTATACTGTCGAGTTATTGAGAATTACCGATGCATTCTGAAGAGTTAATCTTGAGATTTTGACTGATTTTTTGAAGAACGATAGATTATAAGCTTTCTGATACTGTTAATTAGACCCAGGAAAAATACAGTCAAGTTAGGTTCTCCGGTATGTCTTAAAATGTTATGGTGGTAATTGAGGATAACTCTATCCATGGAGTTATATGTGGTCCACCCTTCCTAAGGACGTTAGTTTCAGAGGGTAGAATTCAGATGACCAACTGTCCTTTAAGAGGTATTAGTATGTAATCCCATGAGAAGGGATAATCCCACAAGAAGGGATATTTATTTCTGGCCTTGGATTGTATGGAGTAAACATAATTTATCCTTGATTACTCATCCCCTCAGCTAGTCGGGTCTACTAGTTGGATCGCTAAAATATTAAACTAGAATTTCTGAAGAAACAAATAAGATTATGAACTATTTTATGGATTCTAATACATGTGTAAATAGAATTATGTTTTCTTCCTATTTTCCACAAATGCTTCTATTTTCCGATGTTATCGTAATTTTTGTTCTAATGAACATATGTTTGTATGAAAGTATAAATTATGATTATCGAAACCTGTCTATACCGAATTAGACTTTTCTCATAATTTCTATATATGTTCCTATTCTTTAACAGTTTTCTATGATCTTCTGTAATAATATTTTGCTAATATTTTCGTAGTCACTACTTTATCGCGTTTATGCTTTATGTGCAACTGTATCTGCTTTACTATATTATATTCTTCATAAGAGTATTATATTCTGTACGTTTTAGTACCTTGTGTAATGACCTGAGCTTCCAAAATTTAAAAATTAGGAGAAAGATGGGCTCCGTAGGGGTACCAATTTTTAAAATATAATAAAAGATGAGTAATTAACTTAAAATAGGTGAATTAAGGTCAAGGGGTATGGGAGGAATCGGATTGAAAGCCCAAAGATCCAAAATTGGTAAATCGGTAGCCGAAGTTGTAAACCGAAAAATATTAATTTATAAATAAGGTTTCGGGCTATAAATTATGATAATCATGGCCTATTAAAGTTATATAATCAAAATTAGGGTCCAAGGATGTGAAGAATTAGGTTGGAATGGTCAAAACGGGTCCTAGATGGTGAAAACGTGAAGTAGGTTTGCTGCAGGCTCGATGCTGGCTGACCCTCGTCTGAGTAGCGCTCGAGCTCAACTAGGGCACCAAAAATATAACCTATCACCTGAAGGGCACTCGACGAGCGCTTGAGGCTTGGTGTTTGGTAGGGCGGTGCACTTGGTTGGTGCTCGAGAACTGCTCGAGCGCCCTAACAGGATATAAAACGCACGCTGTGTGTTTTACATTGCCATTTTTGGCGTCCAATGAGGAGAGAAGTGGGAGAGAAGAGGGAAAGAGAAGAAAGAGGATAAATTCGGCCGTTCAACTCCGATAAGGGTAAAAATAACAGTAGATCGGGCTCATGCGATTCTACCTTAGACGTTGTTTTCTATTTTTACAGCTTTTCTTATCTCAAAAATGGTATTTATATTTTAAATCCATGGTTCAACATATTTACTACAAATAATACCTGTTTCTCCTGATTAATCGAACAGATTTTGTGTTTACTAGTATAAACTTTTAAATGTACCTCTGATTTTATGAAAATACATGTGTTTGGAATTTGTTTATTGTCTGAAAATTTTGGTGAAATCTTAGGTGTGAAAATTAAAGATTTGATGCTTTATTTTTCATAATTTCTGATATGAAAAACTTAATCTGTAATGTGATAATATCCAGCATGTGATTTATGTCTAAAAATTTTGCATGGATTTATACTGCCAAATTTCTGAGGATTTTTGAATCAAAATTGAAGGGTTTCAAATGTTACTATATATTCTGAAACAATTCTGAAGGATTATAAACTGTCTCTATATATTATGAAACAAACCTGAAGGGTTTGAATCTGTATCTGTGTATTTTAAAATAAAACTGAAGGATTATAAACTGCTATTGTATATTCTGAAGCTAATTAAAGAGTTATTGTGAAACCCTGATTGATTTCTGAAATTGAAAACTTTTTCAGTTATGAAATAAAAAGGAAAAATATTTCTAATGCTGTTAATTAGGACCCAAGACTGATATACAATCAGGTTAAATTCTCCGGTATACATTAGAACGTTATGGTGGTAATTGAGGATAACTCTATCCATGGAGTTATATATGGTCCACCCTTCCTCAGGGCATTAACCTAGAGGGTATTTACTGTTTCCGGCTGGCACCCCTGTTATGAATCCACAAGAGGGGATAGATCCCGCAGGAAGGGTTCTTCTGTTTTTGTTTCTGGCCTTAGATTGTATGGAGTGAATACTATCTATCCTCGATTATTCGTCCCCTCTACTAGTAGGGTCTGCTGTTTGGGTCCTTTATTGATAGAAAAGAAATTTTCTATAATTTATAGAGTTGAGACCAATTTCTACTTTTTGAAATATGATTACACTAATTTTTGATTTTTAAAGCTTAATTATTATCGAATTATACTTTTTCTATTTTCCATGTACTGATCTGCCCCTGAATATTCCCATACTATAGTTTCTGCAAATAACTGTTTTATAGCATTTATACTTTAATATGTAACTATATTTGTTCTACTGCATTCTGTTCCGTATGATAGTTTTACTACATGCCTATATGTACATTGTTGGGGTTTGACTTACTATTTTATTGTTTTTCCCACCAGATAAGGCTATTGAGACGATACTGGATGATCAGGTATAGATAGAGCTAGTGAGAAAGATTTAGAGCCTTGGAGTTTCTGAAGACTTGGGACTGTGATAATATTACTATAAATATCTAAATCCTGAAGGAGGATTATATATAAATGGGGTATGATATGTATTATATTATGTCAGAATTGTATTTATGCTTTCGCGGGATTATGTTGTGGATTATGATAATTGGTTAGTTGTGTGCTTGTATTGGTCCTGTGATTGTGTTATGGTCATTTAAGTTTGAGTTTTGGATATTGAGTAACCTCTGTACGGTGTAAATAAGCAGGTTGTATTTTTGGTTTCTCTCTAGTTATAGAGGAGACTCTGCCGAAAGTTCTATAGAAATTAAACGGTTTAAATGTTATAAATTCTGTTCCATATATGTTTAACGGAAGGTCCTATAAGGATTAGGATATGTTCCATCACAATTGGTATCAGAGAAAACGAGATGCCTTAGAAATAATCTGAATCGTATGTGGAAGCTTAGGAAATGATCTTGACTGACCGAATAGGTAGGAGTAGATCTAGACTGAATAAGTTAGGTTAGAAAATCCTAGGTGTTCTAACTTGTATGAGTTATGATTAACTTGAGTTAGGACTTAATGATTAAGCTGAATGATTAAGTTGATTCACGGTGATCTTAGGTCTAGGTTTATCGGTTTGGATATCAGGCTTGAGTTTAAGGTAATTAGATCTAAGGCCAAGATGATTTAGGATAGAAATGGACCGATGCTTAGTGATTAGATTGAAGGTTCAGGTGGAACTATTTTCAGATGAGATAAGGTATTTTGGCTCGTTCTGGTTTAAAATTAAGTCGGGAGAATAGTCAATGAATTGAACTTGGGGTATTAAAGAAAGTAATCAAGGTTCTTCATTTGTCCAAATAAAGCTAAGCTAGCTAAGGAAAGGTAGGGCTGATAATGGGTTACTTGGTATCACATCTCATCTTTTCGGGTACCTTAGGGAGCAATTGATTTTAAAAGAGCCCATCTCTTTATGTCTCGTTTTTTGATGGCTGGAAAATGAAGCCGGTTAATGATGACAAGGGATTAAGTTTATGTGTATTCTAAATTTTCAAGATAAAACCTAGTGATATCAATCCCTGAGGAGTAAACCTTATCTGAAGGAGTTATGATTTTGATGTTCGGTATGGGTTTATGAATAAATTAAATTTGATAGAATATTAAATTGATCTAACTAGCAAATTTGAGGTGTGTGCTAAGTATAAATGGCGTATTAGGCCATACCTGGAAGTCCTTAGTCGGATGAGAAAATTTGAGAAAATTGTTAAAGAAAAGATTTGACTATCTTATTTTCCAACCGCCAAATGAAGTTGCTGTTGAGGTTATGCTAAGATCGACAATGATCTTGAGGATTCGAATAGTATCAATGAAGATATTTGGTGAACTTTGAAAATGTGGTTAATTAAAGAGTTATGATTTGTGTAAATTGAGATGGTGCTCGAGGATATTTGTGTAAATTGTGCCAAGAGGATACGATACCCTGTAGAGGCACACTTCAGATTTATGAAATTAATTCGAATCAAGCACTCTGAGTAAGAGGCAAAGTTAATTGAATATAGGATAGGCGTTCAGCCTGATTAGAAAATGGACTGCCCATTTTGAAGTCAGTAGGTGGCCATTTGAGAATCTGGCTATGAAGGTTTTGAGGAACATATGTGTTTGGAGAGAAAGACCAAGCCAATCTGTTTTAATGAGTGGTTTAAAGGAAACTAAAATTAGAACTAGACTTTAAGGAATTATATGAGTTGGAACAGTATCAGTTAAGCATCGTTGAGGATGCTTTGAGACCTTCGGAAAGTAGGCTGGATTAATGAGTTGAGTAAGTTAATGAAGGCAGTAATGCCCTTAAGAAGGATTGAAATTTTGTTATTCTACATCAGTAGGTAATCACCCATAAGCAAAGTGGAGGAGGAGTCCGCAGTTAGAAATGTTTCACCCGTAATTGAAATTTTGATATAAGAATTTTTACCTTGAGGATTTTCGGATAATACCCTTGAGAGAGTTTGGAACTTTGTTATTTCTATATCAATCGGTAATTATCCTCAAGTCAAGTGGGGGAGGAGCATATAAATTGAAATTGTTTTGCTATGAGTGGAAATTTTGCTATGAGGCCTTACTTGGAGGAACTACGAATACCGCTTTGGAGGTGATTAATGTTCTATAATTCTAAAAGTTTAGGAACTGTAAAATGGTAAATTTTGGCATCTTTTTGAGGAAGGTGGATGTCAAGACCGATAGTTGATATCAGAGTCCCAACTTGAGAATTGTAAAATTGCTTTGGAGATAATTCTGGTCTAATAATCTTAAGGATTACAAGTAGTTATGTTATAACGTAAAGGTAACCTTAGGAGATCACAGGTGAATGAATCTGTTTAAGGATTATAATGATATACCCTGATATTGTTGAGGAAACTTTATAATTATGCTTTTTGGTATCACTTGTGGATCGATGCCCTGGGTTAAGCGAAAGAGGAATTCCTAGTTAAGAGATTTTCTTCCATTGGTTGAAATCAGCAATTAGAAGTCTCTGTTTAAGAAATTGTGGACACGGTCTTGGGTGATAGCCTTGTCTTGGGAGAATTTGTGGTTATTTTATAATTAAAGTCGACCTTGGGATTATGTATGCAGATAGACCTGTTTAAGGATTATATAGATGAACTTCAGTGTCTTGAAGGAGGAACGAATATCAAAATTGATCGTGAATGTTAAGGATCTAGAGCTTTTGTAGCGTCCCCAGGAACCCGTTTGTGAATATTGTCCACTTTGCTACACAGGCACATGGTTTTATTCCTGGCAGACGACCTCTACCGCCCCCAAAACGCATCCACAAGGGAGAGGTATCCACGCCCTTATAAGGCACGCTTTGTTTCCCTCTCCATTCGATGTGGGACATCATAGTCCACCCCCCTTGGGAGCCTAGCGTTCGCGCTGGCACACAAAACCGGGCCCCATCTCTGATACCATTTGTAATGTCCCCGGGCATCCACTTGTGAATATTATCCTCTTTGCCAGATAGGCGCACGATTTTGTTCCTTACAGACGGCCTCACCGCCCCCAAAACGCGTCCACAAGGGAGAGGTTTCCACTCCCATATAAGACACGCTTCGTTCCCCTCCTCATCCGATGTGGGATATCACAGTCCACCCCCTTAGAAGCCCAGCATCCGCACTGGCACACCAAACTGGGCCCTGTCTCTGATACCATTTGTAACGTCCTCGGGCACCCGCTTGTGAATATTGTCTACTTTGTCGCTGTGAGGACCTGAAATCGAAAACGTAATAATTAGACGTGATTAAGGTAATTAATATCGATGAGAGGCTATACATGTAGTGAAAAAGTGGTGGTTAAAAGTGAAAAATTGAAAAATGCCCAAAAATCGGCAAGCATCAGAGTGGCGCTTGCTGGGCGCTCGAGCCTTGGCTCGAGCGGAGAAAACAAAACCGACCCGTGGGCTGGCCGCTCGCCAGCCGCTCGATGGCGCTCGAGCGGTGGCCGCCCGTGGGCTGGCCGCTCGCCAGCCGCTCGATGGCGCTCGAGCGGTGGCCGCCCGTGGGCTGGCCGCTCGCTGGCTGCTCGACCGGCCGCTCGAGCGGCCGGCGCAGTATATAAGTCGCGTCGCGACTTCTCCTCGCCATTTTCGCACGATTTAGGGTTTGAGGAGAGAGAGAGACCGCCGACTTAGAGAGAGAAGAAGGGAGAACAAAGCCCGGGAGCCCGAATCCAACCCCGAGCTAGTTATAAAGGTGAAAGCCCGCGACAAGG
>JAODPA010067582.1:0-10524 GCA_025585075.1 Nepenthes mirabilis | reverse complement strand
CTTTTCTGTTGGATAAAGCAGCCCAATTTCGATGTCGAAATAGGCCCAACCAAGCCCACGGCCCGTTTTGGAGCCAACGCATTACACCGTACATGATCTTCATCCCTGTCTTCTTACCTCATCTTTCAGAGTGCCACGAGGTTCCCCCCTTCATCTCGGTTCAGCCATGATTTCAACGGCATTCACATCTCTTTCTCAGTCTACTATCTGTAAATTTCCCAGCTATCAGAAGTCGAGTTCGACTATTGCCCGACCTAACCAGATTCTTTTCCCATCTTCCAGTGGAAATTCAGTTCCTTCCAGTCCTTTCATTTCACTTCAGTCCAGCAGATTTCTTAAATTTAATCGGAATAGCGGAAGGTTGATTTTCTTATATCGTAGAGGTTTATCTTCAATTCTGTCTTTCAATGCTAGAGACGATTCCGGTCGCAATCTTCCGGAAAAGGTTGTAACAGTAGGTTTGAGCTTAATATGTTCTCAATTATCGCAAGTGTTGTTGAATTTTCCTGTTTATAATAGTAAATTTTCAAGAGTAGTAGCTTTGAGCTTAACATTTTTGAATTGCATACTTTTTTTAATATTGGTAATTTTTGCTTCTTGCTCTTGGTGCATGGTTCTATCTGGCAATATTATTTAGTGTTTGAAATCTCAGTGCCAAATTTTGTTGATAACCAACGATAGGCATGATGTTCTTTTTTGTATAATAGAAACATAATTTCAAATAAAACTGTGAAGTCAGCACGTGTAAGAATAGCACTAGGGGATATTGGTTTCAACTCTTGGGTCTGGTCACTCCCTTATGTGTAACCCAATATACTGGTTCGTTGTCAGTGGATTTTTGGAGAGCAAATGATGCTGTGGAAATCCGGAAGAAGGAACTGCCAAGGCAAAACTGCCGGTCAACAGAGTTGACCGGCTGAAGGAGTTAGTTGCCAACAGAGGCGTGAGGAAGCCTTTGTGCAAAGTGCCGGTCAACTTTGTCGACCTGGTAATGGAGTGCGGCCGGGAGAAGCTGAGAAGCGGCGGAGAAGGCACACAGAAGCTCCTTGGCAAAATGGCAAATGTCTAGTCAATGAGTTGATCGGTCATGGAGCCAAGGAAGCCTAGGAAGGACGACGGAAGGAAGCGGCCGGCTAAGGAGATGCGTAGGGATTTGCCAAGGAATGAATTGGCCGGTCAACGCATTGACCAGCCAAAGAGGCAAAAGAGCAGGAGTGCAGAGTTTCGTGTGTGTAGACTTGGCCGGTTGGCGAGAAGCCTTTGATTCAAGTTTTTCAGTCAATGTGTTGATCGGACAAATGGCAAAAGGCCGGTCAACACGTTGACCAGCCAAGACGCAAGCAAACGGGCATGCGGATTCGCTTGAGGCAAATTTGTCTGGTCAAGGCGTTGACTTGCCAAGGAGCACTATAGGCGTGTAGACGGCGACAACGATGGCGTGCGGCTGATGCTACGCAAACGGCCAAGGAGTGAAATGGGTGTGCGGACGACCCAAGGAGGAAACAAGCTGCTAAAGGCATGAGCGGTGCTAGACGGCCGAGAACGCCTGGATGGCAAAGGGCACAATAGTCCGAGGACTTCATGCAGTGAAGGCCCGAGGACGGGATGCAGGAGGACGGCTAGCCAGTCAACGGGAGGTTGACTAGCTGAACATGTATAGCAGATTTGCAGGCTTTTCAAAACTTGCAAGGCACGCCTGAACAGTGCAGAGTATACAGAGCATGCGTAGCTGGTGTGCAGAGTATGGTCCTGCAGGGAGCTCAGGAATTGGTGAAGACGTGGCACTAATTATCTGTAAGATGACTAATTGGGCAGATGAGATTAGGTAGAGTCAGGATGTCTATATAAGAGCACCAAGAGTTTCAGTATATATGGGTGTGAGAAGACACCAGAAGGGGTGGAAACACCAAGGGTGAAGAAATCACCAAGGTGTCAGGGTGCTGGGTACCAAGGGTTGTGGGCGCTGGGCGCCAGCCACATTAGTGCGGGGGTGAAACGGCGGGTTTCCGTTTCACCAACACTTGTAAAATGTCTGTGATTAGAGAGCACTACAGTAAAATGAAGGAGAGAAGAAAAACAGTGAGATAAGAGGGAAGGAGAGTTTCTTTACTTTATATAGATTTTTTTTGTTCTCAGTTCTCAGGGGGCTTGTGTAGTCAGGGTGGGTTACTGTATTCTATCTCGGAATATTTGTAACCACATTTTATATAGTGGATTTATTAGTAGATTTTATATATCGTGGTTTTTTTTCTTAGTTGAGAAGGGGTTTCCACGTAAAAAAAATATTGTACATTTCTTGTATTCTTGTTCTTACTAAATAGTGGCTAATAATGATGGGGGGTTCGGGTATTCCACTGCTATCAAATCGGGTAGATTCGGGTATTGAATCCCAACAAGTGGTATCAGAGAGGGTGTTGATACCAACAAGTGGTATCAGAGCGGATTAAGTCTTTTCTGATACCAACATCAACTTCCATTATTGAGAATGACAGGTTTAGCTCCATTAAACATGGAACGAGCGTCGTGGGCTGGCGTTGATCTATAGCTTTATGCTATTTATTTTCTATCTATTATGTGAAAATGGATATCCTTTTTCTTTTATTCCAAGGGTTGAAAGTGCATATACTCCCATTAATGATACACACTAAAATCTTGATGTACAGTTCATTTCCTGTGAACACAATATGATAAGAAACGCATGAACTTCTAATATATCAGTTCAATTTACATGTGTATTATATAGTGTAATTTTGTATGTGTCATTACTTATAAATCATGAAAACACAATGACGTGACAGCCTAGTGCTATATGTAATGTGAATTGTAGTGTACCTATCCTTGATGTAAGGATTACCATGCACTACTCACAATGTTGTTGAAGATGCGCCTTAAGTTTGCGTAGGCTCAAGACTCAGAACCTAACGCCTCAACATATTTAGGCCAAGATCATTCCAAGAGGCGCACGCCTAGGCTCTAAGGCGCACAACTTTGTTGAGGCTAAAGGTATACCCTTAGAGTGCCTCAAAGTTTTTTCTCAAAAAATAAAATTATTATTTTTTTGAATTAGTCATTGTATTTAATTATTATTTTAAATACGAATTTGGTTTTTTTAAAATTGAAATTGATGAAAGTAATGAGTGACTTATTAGAAGAATTGATGAAGACTATAATAGCGATAAGAAATTTATATTTAAGGATTATTTTATAAAAGAGGATTTTGTAATTGAAATTATTTGAGTAAATAAAGGTACACATTCCACTGAATTGAGAGATAGTGTGAACCTTGAACTATAAGTATTTCTAGAACTAATTCGTTGGAGCTTATAAACGATGAAGATTCTAAATAAATGATAAAGATTTTAGCTTAAAGAGATATAAAAATGAAGAAGTTATTTAAGTAGATAAGCTAAGGAAGGTGAAGAAGATGAAATTTTGTGTGGTGATAATGATAACTATTAGCCTTTGTTAAGAATATCTTGAGGAACATATTTTAGATTTGCCAATGAAGTTTATTGTTCTTTTGCCTTTGTAGTAAGTTGTGTTTATTATTTGTCACATTTTTTGTCATTAGTTGAATTATGAGTTTATTATTATCGTCAGAAATATTTCTAAGTTTTTCTAATTCTTTTATTAGCTTTGACAACTTAAAATCATTAGAAGAATATCATATATGCATAGTTTATAAATTAATGCCTCACTTCTATCAGGAATGCTCCTAGCCTCTGCGCCTTGTACCTGGGCCCTATGGGCCCATTGAGCCTTTAAGAACACTGGCTACACTTGAAGTTTAAAGTAGGAATGCCTCAATGAAGGGTCCTTCCTTAGGGGATTATACCTAGGTAGCAGTTCCTTCATTGAAGGGTTAAGCCATGGTCTAATGGTAGCGCCAAATACAATGGTGTAAAAGGCCATGCCCATATCATAATTTTCACTTTTTATGGAGAATTCGGCTCTGATCTTCTGCTGCCAGAAAAATCGACTTGGGTTTTAGCCCGAACCACTAAGTCACTTGCTTTCATTGTTTTTATGCAGATTATGTTTTCTAATGTGTGGAAATATTTCAGGATACAGGATTGGACGGGGGAATTCTTAAGCGATGGGACGTGCCTTGGCCATGGCAAACAGTTTCCCTAACAGCACTTGCTTGTGGAATAAGGTTTGTTTTTAACTCTGATGATTTCCTAGCAAAAGCAGCATTTTTTTGCTCAGTCTTGAAATATTCGATCAAATTTTGCACGCCCTTGCAATTTTAGTAAACTGCTGGAAAAAAAAAAATGAAAAGTGGGGCGGGGAAAATAAGTTGCAAGGGAGTTGAAACTGATACTTTTTCAGGCAGTTTTGTTTTGACAGGATTGATGGAGATGGCAGCAGTGCCATATCTTGGACTTCAATTTGGGGAATTAAGTTTGGATGAAAAAGCAGAATTACTATTTGTTGATCAAGCGTAAGTACCATTGTAATTATGTTTGACAATGCTGATTCTATTAACTGTTCTGTCTAGGAAGTATGATTTGGTATCTTAATTTTATAAATAATCATGTTAGTCTTGGTTAGGCAATTAATTATAGTTCCTTAAAGAAGAGTATAAATGGTAACCAAATCCTCAACTTAGGATAATTTGTACGTTGTTAAAAATTGTAGCTCAGTGAACAACGCTTTTCACATTGTGGGTTCCGAAGAGGGTTACTAAGCATGCAACATTATCCCTCAAATACAATGAGTGTGGTTTTGGATTGAACCCGTGACATCTAAGTTTGAATGGGATAACTTTTTTATTGCACTGAGGCACACAATCTGGTTTGAGCATTGTTATATTGCTGGATATAATTCTGGCCGCCAAAGTTCAAAAGTGATTTCAATTATACTCACTGTCATTTTGCAATAATTCTAAATCCGTTTCATTCACTAATATGGATTATTTTGACACAGGTTTTGTTAGTTCTAATATGTAGCTGTTTTGAGCAGCCCATTTTTTGGGAGATCTAACCTTGTGGAAAAATTTTGGATAAATAATCTGGTGCTAATTCCTTCCAATAATTTCTAATTCAAGGAATCTCAGAACACTGGCTATGATTCCTTGTTACATTTGCTATTTCTGATTTGGAATTGGAATATGGGATTTTTGAAGCCCAAAATGAATTTCACTTTTTGGATTTTTGATATATTTTTTGGCAGCATCAGTACTGCAGTTGTGCTAGGAGTTCTCTTCAGCCTTACCAAATCCTACCAACCACTTCCTGATGACATTTTCCGCTATGGTATTAGTTTAACCATTTAAACGTTCAGTTGATTCTTTGTTTATTTTGCTGTCTAATCACATGCTTTTTCACTCTAAATTTTGTTGGATTTAAAGTTTCCATCATCATCATTATCGTCATCATCATCTTCTTTTCTAAATCATGGTATGCAGATATGAATGTTGAAAAAGCACGTTTCGGTGCTCACGTGTTTCGACCCCGTTACAAGTATAGCGGAATCAATTAAATTAATTAAATTAAATATCCGATACACGTAAGGGATATTTAACTCTAGATGTAAACATGTCTCAGATCTCAGGGAACCATTCAATCTACAAAAAGGATGGCTCTTGTGGGCGGGAGTTTATCTGATTGCAGCCCTTTGTGCTATTGCATTAACTGGGGTGGCCTTGTCCTTCTTTAGTGGTGAGAACCCACAAAGAGAGGTTAGAATTAGTTGCAAGATTGGGTACTCGACTTTCTACTCTTTCCCTAAAATATCTGCGTGGAATGATGAAGGGCATATTTGACTTCATCTTATTTTTGTGTGGTCCAATTGGAGAGCCATGTTTCTAGTTGCCGATTTCCTGCCTTTATTTGTTTCTTTTGTATTTTGTAGTAAAATTGACTATCAAACTCAACTAACAGACGATAGTCTTGCAATAATATTATGTACTCCCTCTCTTTGATTCATTTTTTGGTTAATGAAATCAATCTTCACCTTCTATTGTCAAATGCAAATCAAAGTATTGAAAGACCGTTTATCAAATATTGGTTCTGATATCTTGAATCAATTGAATTTTTGAAAATAAGTGGCCAATATAGGTATTGTTTAACCAGAAAAAGGACATTTATTATGGAGTGGAGAGAGCAATATTAGTTGTGTTACGACTAAGGGCATGTCTTCATTATTGCTACATTTCCATGAGTTTACATGGTTATTGCATGCTTTCTTTTATGTAAGGGATGCTTTTCAACTTTGTTTCAGACTGATGCTCTTGTTCGTTTGCTTCCATTGATTGGATCATCGAGCATCAGGTACATTCTTAAAAAGACGTTTTCATTTTAATCTTTGTTACCATCATTTGACATGCCCACCCAATCAAAGGAACTTGACAATTAGGCCTTGCATTTGCAGCACTGCATGCTTGGTGGGAATCACCGGTGTCCTTGCTCCTGTTCTGGAAGAAACTCTATTTCGAGGATTTCTTATGGTGTCTCTAACCAAATGGTATATTTCTGTTTTTGTAGATTTTTCTAGTTTATTTGAACCGTTCCTTGGATATATCTAGTATGTTGCAACTTATTTCATTGGCTAGAAGAAATTTGTGTAAGGGTTTGTTTGGATTGCAAAATTAGAATTGAAATTTGAAAATGTAAGCCTAATTTCAATTATATTAGAAATAAAATCAGGTATAATTTAAATTCTATTATTTGGATTGTATAAGCAGTTACAATTTGAGGGGGAAAANGATGTTATTTTTTATTAGAATATTTGTTTTTAAGTTTTTAAATAATATTTTTGTATAACTTATTTAAAAAATAAATTAAAAAATAAAATCATGATTAGTCCACTTCTATCCGACCCAAATAATCGAAAATATTTTATCTAACGGATATCGCTTTGTTTGATTTTATCATATTTAACTGACAGACGATTTTCAACCTCAGAATTATATTTTTTTACTTTACTTCTAAAGATTACAAAAAATTATGGTATACTTTCTTCAATTTTAAGGAATGAGAATATAAAATTAAAATTTCAATTTTACGTGATGCTGTGCAATAAAATTAGAATTAGACTTGTAATTCCAATTCTGAATTTCAAGGTTAAATTCCATGACCTAAATGGGGCCTGAGAGAAAATATGAGGCATTAATGAGTGATTCATTCAAGGAGAAGCGTGATTGGTGTTTGACATGTGCAAATAGCAGAATACACATGTAGATGCACTGTTAATGAAGCTTTCATCATTGATACCTTTTATGACCTTACATTTTTCTGCAGGGTTCCTACACCTGTAGCTGTTTTTATAAGCGCTGCTGTATTTGCACTTGCTCATCTAACGCCGGGAGAATTTCCTCAGCTTTTTCTTCTCGGTATGTCATCTCTCTCCTTGTACGCATAATTAAATATAAAAAGGATCCCACATCTTAGGGTCTGGAATGGTCAAATGTGACAGATCAAAGGGTCTATTTCTGTGGTTTTAACCCAAAACCAAAACCAAAAGAAGATGGAAGAAATGGGATGAAATGTGGCTATTTTGGTCACTGAGGTGACAAATATAAAGGGAAATTTTTAACAGAATTCAACATCACGGGACATTGTACATGTTTCACAAAGTATAAATGTTTAATTGAAAATGGCACAAAGAGAGGTGGTAAAGTGATAATACTGAAAAATAGAGGAGGTTATATATTGGGGGGGTGGGGGGTGGAATCCTATTTTCAACGACCCGGAACTGCATTTCTGTAATACGCACCACATTGTTGTAGTAATTAGATTGAACCGACTTTAGGCCAATGTCAGCTATGGATCACCATGTTTAAACTTTTCCATGGACGTAAATATTGGCATATATTCCAAATAGTAGCCTAAATTATTGGTACTGGTCCCCCATCATTTTTCGATACCAACACAATATTATGATATATTACTGTATCGGCAATATATCACAGTAATCTATGGATGTAAATATTGGCATATATTCCAAATATTAGCCTAAATTATCAGTATTGGTCTCCCATCATTTTTTGATACCAATACAATATTATGATATGTTGTAGTATCAGCAATGTATCATAATATATGGACTGATATAGCCTTATTAGTTTACGAGTGTTAGAAATTTTTTACTTTTGATACTGATAAATATTATTTGATATGTTTGATATCTATATATCCGCTATCGATACCAATATTTTTATCCATGCATATTATTATTTGGTCTATGTGACAGTTATGAATTAAAAGTACATGATTAATGTAGGGACTGCTTTGGGACTCTCATATTCACAGACCCATAACTTGCTAGCCCCGATCACAATTCATTCTCTTTGGAATTCTGGAGTAATCTTGATTCTTACCTTTCTTCAGGTAATCTTGATTACTGATTTACTATCGTTAACTGTAATTTTTTGCATTAACAAAATCATGTGGTGTTTCACCTCCTGTATCCTATTCCTGCATGAACTCAGCAAGAAAAGATATGTTGAAGGCTGTAATTTTGCCCACGTTTTAATGTTACTCCTATTAAACTTTATGAGGTAAATAATTTCACGAATCTTCAAGTCATCATATCATTTCACAATTCAGAATAAAGAAATAAACTTTTATAATATATTTGAATTCATAATTAAAGTTTTATTGGTTGAAGAACTTGAAATTGTTTTTTTCCCTCTTTACCATTTTCCTCTTCTCAATGTGAGTGTTAAAATTTTATCTTAGGATAGGATATTTGGTTTATACTGGAAGACTTCTTAAATTAGAAATTGATAGGAAGTTATCAACCTCCCTTTTGTGACCAAATCTGATAACTGTCCACTAAATTTAGAAAAAAAATCATCCATTATTATTCACATATGCTGGATAAGAAAATAAATATTTCTTCAATTATATAAATTTTTTTTTTCTTTTCATCAAATATTAACTTAATTAAGAAAATAATTTTTTTAATAAAACATAACAAAATTGTATGAGATCGTGACCTTTAATTATAAAAAAAATATTTAATATGTATCACGATATATAAGATAATTCTAACAACTCCTCCCATACTATATCATCACTGCATTCACTTTCTTTGCTGCTGTGCCTGTAAAACAAACAGACTTGACGGCAGACCCCTTTTCCTAGAATGGTGTGATATTCCCGGCCATCGATTCAAAATGTTTGATTTTACATCATTTTCTTTTGTTGAGATTGTCCGTTGAAATCTAGCTCTCGCTTGTCCAGCCAGAAAAATAATGTCGATGATGACGCTCATTTACACTGATTCTCCTTTCCTGTCCTCTCCTCTACTTTTCAAGAAAGACATCAAATAGCAAGGAATGATGTGCTGTAAATAATTGTAAGGTATCCAACAATGTAACCCTTGAATGAAAAGATCAATTCCTTAACCTACTCCTTTTAGAAGTATTGGAATGGTATCAACTCGCATATGATGCTTAATTGATCTTTTTAAGGGCGTGTCTTTCGTATTCTATCAGAAATATCATGTTCTTCTATCCTTCACTTCTATAATAAGAATCTATTCCCCAAAAGTGCAAATGGCATGCTTTTTGAGGGGCGTCCCTCATATCTTGATATCTATATTGCAGGAAAGAACCATTATGGCAAGGAAAATTTTGATTCAGAGGGACAAGAAAAGCAAAAAATTGGGACAGAAATGTCATTTAATTTATCTATCTTGAAAGAAAGAAATAAGCAGAGCTGCAAACTATTCTCTTGTTTATAGTTTCTTGAGTTTCTTAGTTTACCACAGAAGTTATCGAGGTAGGGTCATTGAGTAAAATATTAACTAATATATTTCAGTATCACATACCAGTATTTTCTAATACCTTGATAAAGACGCATTGCTCAAGCTGAAGAAAGATGAACTGGGCAAATTGAATATGTTAAAGGGAAGGCTCTCGTGCCTGCAAAATGCTAAGGTACTAATGACATGATTTTTGGTGGTTTATTACTCTTTGTAGCTTCAAGGTTATGACATCAAGGAGTTTCTGCAAGCATCTCAATAGGGATGAAAGTGTCCTTAGGTGGGTTACTCCGCCGGCCTGACTGTGCATCGGCTTCAATGTTGGCCGGAAGTTCCTTGACCTCTTGCTTTTCCGGCATGACTTGCTCTTTTATTATGCAATTTCCACCCCAATTTCATTTCTAGTACGTATTGTGGTCGTGCATAATTGCATGTTACAATTAATAGCCTTGGAAATCCATATTATTTTCCCCTTCTTTGGTTATAGACATACGTGAAGAGAGTTTTGATATTACCGTATAGTTGTTCCGTGATCTGATGATTATAAATTTAAGTTGTAATAATCTCATTTTATATGATAAATGGTCAGTGGTTATGAGTTCGAATCATAAAAAAGATATACAATTGTCATAATGTCGTTTGATCTTTTCATACTTTTAATACGTAGTCGGAGTTATGTGGTTTGGTTTTACACATTTAGTTTAGAGTTAATCAAATCATGGAGTATCAAGTGACCTAACCCATATGTGCTAATAAGAAAGTAATAAATCAGCAGTTGCAGTTGAAGAACCCGAAAAAAAAAAAAAAAGA
>JAODPA010067581.1:0-33360 GCA_025585075.1 Nepenthes mirabilis | reverse complement strand
TATATACAACTATTTATTTAGGAGGAGGATGAGGTTGTGAAGTCCCCGGCAGAAGCTCCCAAGAGTTCACATTATCCCTGGGATAGTACAGCACATGAGAACTATGGTGAGTACTAGCATTCTTTGGATGAAATACAGAAGTGGGAACACCAGGAGCTACCATTTGAGCATTGTGCTGACGTAAGCCAATACTATGAGGTTCAAGTCCTAAAACACGATAATTAGGAGGTAAGTAATATTATAATAATTAAAACTAGGCTTAATGTACATAAAAAAAATATATCGGAAGTAAAAATGAGGGAAATCAGGCTGCTGCTTGTTGGTGCACTGCCAGTAGCGCAGCGCTTGCTGTGCGCTCAAGCATTGCAAGCGGGCGTCAAAAACAAAATAGCCATGCCCGCTGCACGCTTGCCTTGCGCTTGAGTGTCAAGCCATTTTATAACCTGAGCTGCTTTTGGAATTTTCATTTCACACGACCCAAACTCGATTTTAGAGAGAGAGTGTGTCGAACAAGAGAGAGAAAGGAGGAGATCGAGCCGACGAGTCTGAATCCATCCAAAAGCTAGTTATAAAGGTTGTAGATCGGATCGAGGTAAGTACTCCCATACCATTTTTATCTCCTCTTTCGATTTTTATTCATTTTCTCCTGGGTATTTTCGTCCCGATATCCACCCAAATCATGAGGGACACGTAACCCATGATTATTGTTCAAAGTATTTATGATTATTTGTCCGATTTGCCTTCCGTTTGGCCTGATTTGGTTTCACCAAATCCTAACCCATGCCCGAATTGGGATTTCCCCATTCCCTTTAATTATATGTTAAAAGGATTCCAAAATATAAATCGCCATATTCTAATTATGCATATATGTCGGTTGGGCATCTGATCTCATAAGTATCGACCCGTTCGCAGCGTCTGGATGCTGTAAATTAACACTGTTACTGTTCACCCGATAATAAATGAAAATTTTGCATGCTTAATTAATTGTTATGAAGATATGACTAATGGCATGTGTTTAATTATAAGCTCTGAAAAAATATGATTGTGCTCCGTATGTAAAAGAAATGTGTTCCGAAGCCCCCAAAGTAATAAATGCCTAATGTGGTAAGGAATCCAAATCTTTCCTATGCATTGTGACATCCCTACATCCAAATTGACTTGTGAAAAGATTTAAATCCGAAAGAAAGATAATGATCGTATATGTAATCGGAGGAAAGTCTACAATGTGATATATGATTGATTGGTTCCCCTGGATTGAGATATTGTGAAATGAGGTATGGTGGACCTTCGATCAAATGAATAAGAAACCATTAAAATAGGACCACGGATTTATGTTATAGAGGTAATACCCTTAGCCTGCCACTAGCATTACAGTAGTGATTCAAGGACTATCCTGGTCACGTATTGTAGCGGGTGATACTCTCAAAAAATTTTAAGATATTATTATGGAAGGTCGAGAACTACCTTTGTACTCCGGAGGACATGGGGACATATGTTTATGGCCTGTGTATAGACAATATGTGATGGCCTGCCTCTGGGTCAATAATAAGAGCTTACGCCTTTAGGTCATGTAGATGACATGTCCCTTTCCTCGTTTTCCCACACATTTAGTTAGTAATGCTTACTAATCCTAGTCCACAAAGATGAATAATCATGCATAAAGTATATCCCAAAGAGAAGTAAATTGTATTTCAAAGTGTATTTGATCATATTCTCGTTTATGCATCTCTTTCATGATTATGCCTCTTCCCCTCGCTGATCTTTGACTATATTGTCTACTACTTTTATTTATGATACACTTGTTAAATTGTTAGCTAACTGTTGCTTCTCTTTCCTTCTAGATGAGCAAACCATTATACTAGATGAGTTCGAATAAGCTGTGAGCGTCGGATAGATAGCTATTACGAAAGGGAAAGCAATTTTGAGGACTTAGTTTTGTTATTTTGTATAATGCACAGATATTGTATTATTTATTTTGATACTTGTGGTCATATATGCATGCATGATGATGATGATGACGGATGTGTAAGTAGTTTTCACTGTTCATTAATGGTTGTCATGGCTTCCACGGGTATCTTTTATGGTTGAGAATGGTTCCTAGTTGCATCCTTTTTGAACCGTTGTCATACCAGAGTTATGACGTCGGTGCCACCCGTGTGTTTGTTGTGGTGAATGAAATCCTGTGTGTATGTTGTTTGTATTTGTGGCTTCTATACAAGGCTTTATACAGGTTTTATATTTGGTGGACGTTTGTTTTATAAACGAAACTCTGTCAAATTTTTGATATAATTTTTGATCCATCACAATTGGTATCAGAGAAAGGGATGTCTTAAGATTGATTTGAATCTTATGCGGAAGCTTAAGATAGTATAAGCTAAGGCTGAATAAGTAAACATAGTTATAGAAGGATCAAGTTAGGAAAGATAACTCTAGTACTCTAACTTGCGCAACTTAGACTAGGGCCAAGATAGAATGGTAGTTTTATTTAACTGCGTTAATAGTAATGTCGTAATTAGGGTTTGATTCTTGGACTAACCCATAATCATTTTTATTTCAAAAGTGTTTTCTAAAGTCAAACATGCCGCCCAGATGTGAAGGTTCGTGAGGTGGTGATCAGACCCAAGATCGAGAGGCCGAATATCTAAATCTATTGGGTCATATGGGGAACATCATTGAGAACATGGAGCAACGAAATCTCGCCCCTATTCCTGCTCTGACTCCCGTACAGACCCCTGTTAATTCGGGACCATCCACATATGATCACTTCGTCTAAGAGCAAGTTCTTACGATTCTGGGGGAATCTAACCCTATAAAGGCGGACACATGGTTTGAGAGCCTAAAGAAGGTGTTCGCCATCATTTGTTGCCCCGAGGAGGATCGGATTCTGTTTGCATTTTACTGGCTAGAGGGTGAGACGCATCATTGGTGGCTGATGAAGAAAAGGGCGTTGGAAATGCCTGAGTATGAGATCACTTGACCAATGTTTGAGGAGGCATTTATGGAGAAGTACTTCCCTTTCAGCCTCCGTGTTCAAAAGAAGAGGAGTTCATCCGGTTGAGACAAGGTAGCCGGACTGTGGCCGAATATGATACTAAGTTTATTGAATTGTCACGGTTCACTTTGTACATGGTAGAGGATGAGGAGAGGAAGACAATAAAGTTTTTGCAAGGCTTGCGGGATGATATCCGCAAACAGTTGGTGACCCTCAAGCTGACGACCTATGCCGATACATTGGATCGTGCCCTAATCCACGAGCAAGAGCTCGCAAAGGAGGAGTTCTATAAGAAATGGTCGTCGGGCAAGAGTGGGGTCAGTGCTAGTTTTGGAGCTAGTTCGGGGAGGCCATTTAAGAAGTCTAAGCAGTCAGATTTTGGTAAGAAAAATGGCCAGACCTCAACATTGTCTCAAGCTTCAGTGGGCCCGTGTCAGCATTGCAGGAAGATGCATGGAAATAAGCCTTGTTACAAATTGTCGAGCGGTTGTTTTAATTGTGGCCAAAAGGGATATAAGATTAAAGAATGCCCTCATTTGCCGCAGGGCCACACTACTAAGCCTGCTATTCAAGGGAAAGCTTTTGTAGTATCTGCCGATGGGGCCAAGGCATCGAACGATGTGGTGGAAGGTAAACTTCCTATTTGTTGTATTTTTTGTTCAATGCTTTGTGATTCTGGGTCCACGCATTCGTTCATTTCTTCTCGTTTAGCATGTCGTGTTGCACCCTTTCCCGTGACTCTTGATTTCTCTTTGGTCGTATCCACACCCACGGGATCTTCTATTATGACCGATGTCTCCTACCTGGGGTGTGTTGTAGAACTGAATGAGCTGTCCTTAATTATTGATTTGATCCTCCTAGATATACGTGATGTTGATGTCATTTTGGGTGTGGATTGGTTGTCTAAATATCACACAATTATCGATTGTTTCCATAAGAGAGTGGATTTCACAATCCCGGAATGCAGGCCTTTCCACGTTCAAGGGATTCAAAGAGTGGTATCATCTAGCTTTATTTCAGCTCTGCAGACTTGCCATTTGTTAAAGAGTGGTTGTAAAGCCTTTCTAGCTTATGCTAGTGTAGTGAAGAGTCGGGAGTTGGCCACGAAGGATATTTCGATTGTGTGTGAATTCGAAGATGTGTTTTTCGACAAGTTGTCTACTTTACCGCCACACCCTGAGATTGAGTTTGTGATTGATCTTATGCTGGGATTGGCACCTATATCGAGGACCCCCTATCATATTGCCCCTGCTGAGCTAAAAGAGTTAAAACAACAGTTGTAGGATTTGCTCGATTTGGGTTTTATTAGGCTCAGTGTTTCACTGTAGAGTGTTTCGATCCTGTTTGTCAAGAAGAAGGATGGGGCCTTGAGGCTGTGCATAGACTATTGCAAGCTAAACAAAATCATGATTAAGAATAAGTATTCGTTGTCATGGATCGATGATCTCTTCGATTAGTTACAAGGGATCCGGGGTGTTCTTTAAGATTGATCCTTAGTCCGAAGACCATCAACTTCGCATCATGTAGGAGGATGTAGCAAAGACAGATTTCTGAATAAGATATGGTCATTACGAATTCCTTGTAATGCCGTTCAGATTGACTAATACACCAGCTGTGTTTATGGATCTGATAAATCGGGTCTTCCAACCGTACTTGGATAAGTTTGTCGTAGTTTTCATCGACGACATCTTGATTTATTTCAAAGATTGTACTGAGCATGAAAGGCACTTGAAAATCGTACTTCAGATCCTTCGGGAGTATCAATTGTTTGTAAAGTTGAGGAAGTGTGAGTTTTGGCTAAATGAGGTAGTATTCTTGTGCCACATCATTTCTAATGGAGGCATCTCGGTGGACCCGAAGAAAGTTGAGGTGGTGATTAGTTGGAGTCGACCCACACCGTGTCAGAGGTTCGAAACTTCTTGGGGATGGCCGGGTACTACCGCTATTTTGTGGATAATTTCTCTCGGATCTCTCTACCTCTCACTTGTCTAACGAAGAAGGAAGCGAGCTTTGACTTGACTGAAAAGTGTGACCGAAGCTTCCAAGAGTTAAAGGATTGGTTGACGTCTGTCTTGATTCTGACTCTTCCTGATAATTCTGGTAGGTTTAAGGTGTATTGTGATACCTCTAAGGTGGGGCTCGGTTGTGTTCTCATGTAGAATGAAAAGGTGGTTGCCTATGGGTCTCAACAGTTGAAGACCCATGAGAAGAACTACCTTACCCATGATTTGGAGTTGGCCGCAATGGTTTTTACGTTGAAGATTTGGAGGTGCTATTTGTACGGCAAGAAATTTCTGGTGTATTTCGACCACAAGAGTCTCAAAGATTTGTTTTCACAGAAGGAGCTAAATATGAGGTAGTGGAGATGGATCGAGTTCCTTAGGGATTATAATTGTGAGATCCAGTATCGGCCGAGGAAAGCATATGCGGTTGCAAATGCCCTGAGTTGCCGAACTTGTTTGGTGGCAATAATACAGAAATCTTGTCACATCTAGCGCTACGTCAAGGGCAATAGGATAATGTTATCATTCTTGCAGGTGTAGCTCGAGATTCTCCAGAGGATCAACGAAGGGAAGGCAACTGACTCATTTTTTATGGACATTGCTGGAGACCATGGAAGATATTCCCGAGTTAATTTTAGTGTATGTGCATATTGAATTCTGATATTCCGGGAGTGGTTTTGTGTACCAGATGATAATGATCTGAAGGAAGAGATTATGAAGGAGGCTCACAGGACTCGGTATATGATTTATCCCGGAATAAACAAGATGTACCAAGACTTGAGAAAAATATTCTGTTGAAGGAACATGAGGGAGATTGTTGCCTTTATGGGCTGATATCTTATCTGTCAGCAGCTAAAGGTTGAAAGGAGGAAACCTTCTGGATTACTACGGCTCTTGCCCATCCCTAGCTGGAAGTAGGAGGACATTTTGATGGATTTTGTAGCTGGGTTTCCTAGGACTCTGAAGAATCATGATGCGATCTGGGTCATTGTGGATCGACTGACAAAATTTGCCCATTTTATAGCCATTCAGACTATGTATTGTCGTGATCGTCTGGCATAGCTGTACATCAGCGAGATTGTTAGGTTGCACGGTGTGCCAGCATCTATTGTGTCCGATCGTGATCCACGGTTCGTCTCTAAATTTTGGGAGAGCTTGTATCGAGAATCAGGGATGAGTCTGAAGTTTAGTACAGCTTACCATCCTCAGACCGATGGTCAATCTGAATAGATGATCCAGATATTGGAAGACATGCTGAGAGTTTCGGTGATGGAGATGAGAGAAAATTGGGATGATCATCTGGCGTTGGCAGAGTTTGCCTACAACAACAGCTTCCATGCAAGTATCGGTATAGCTCCTTTCGAGGCACTTTACGGTAGAAAGTGCCGATCTCCCATCCATTGGGAAAAGACAGGGGATAGGCATTTGTTGGGTCTAGATGTAAAATATCGAAAAAGATCGCAGTGGTTTTTGAGAAGCCGAAGATCGCCTAGAGTCAGCAGAAGAGTTATACCGATAGGAGGAGATCTGAGCTTAGATTCGAGGTTGGCGATCTTATCTTCCTCAAAATGTCACCGTGGAAGGGAGTTTCTAGATTTAATGTCAAGGAAAAACTGAAACCGCGATTTATTGGGCCTTTTAAAATCCTTGAAAGAGTAGGTGAAGTGGTGTATTGTTTGGCGTTGCTGCCAAGTTTGGCTGAGGTGCACAATGTCTTCCACTTCTCGATGTTGAGGAAGTACATCTACGATCTGATGCATGTGATTGATTATGGTCCTTTGGCAATCAATGAAGATTTATTATATGTGGAGAAGCTGGTGGAGATCTTGGTTCGCAAGGATCAAATTTTGCACTCAAATACGATCCCTTTCGTGAGGGTTTTATGAAGGAATCATTCCCACGAGGAGGCGACGTGGGAAAGAGATGACAAAATTTGGGAAAAGTATCCCCATCATTTCTGAGGTACGTAGGTTTAAATAAATCTTAAAATTCGCTAAATTTCGAGGATCAAATTTTTATAAGTATGGGAGAGTTGTAAGGTTCCAGTCCTAAAACACGATAATTATAAGGTAATTAATATTATAATAATCAAGACTAGGTTATATGTATGTAAAAAAATAAATTGAAAGTAAAAACGAGGAAAATTGGGCTGCTATTTGCTGGTGTGTTACCAGCAGTGCAGCGTCTGTCGTGTGCTCAAGTGCGGCAGTGCGGCAAGCAGGCACCAAAAACAGAATTACAGCACTCGCTAGTCACTCGCCAGGCGCTCGAACTAACAAAGGCAGTGTGCCCGCTCCCGCTGCATGCTCGCTTGGGGCTCAAGCACCATGCCATTTTATAACTCGAACTACTTTCGGGAATTTCATTTCACACGACCGAAACCCAATTTTAGAGAGAGAGAGAGCACCGAACAAGAGAGAGAAAGGAAGAGATCGAGCCGGCGAATCTAAATCCGTCCGAGTGCTAGTTATAAAGGTTGTAAATCGAATTGAGGCAAGTGCTCCAATACCCTTTTATATCCTCTTTCGGCTTTTATTCTTTTTCTCCAGGGCATTTTCGTCCTGATACCCACCTAAATCATGAGGTACCCGTAACCCATGATTATTGTTCAAAGTATTTATCGTTATTTGTCTGATGTGCCTTTTGTTTGGCCCGGTTTGGTTTCACCAAACCCTGACCTACGCCTGAATTAGGATTTTTTCATTCCCTTCGATTATATATTAAATTGACTCCAAAATATGAATTACTATATTTTAATTATGCATATATGTCAGCCGAGCGTCCGATATCACAATTATTGACCCGTTCGTGGTGTCCAAATGCTCTTAATTGACACTATTACTGTTAACCCGAGAATAAATGAAAAATTTACATGCTTCCACCCTAATTAATTATTATGAATTTATGACTAATAGCATGTGTTTAATTATAAGCTCCGAAAAAATATGGTTGTGCTCCCTATGTGGAAGAAATGTGTTCTGGAGGCCTCCAAAGTATTAAATGCCTAATGTGGTAAGGAATTCAAACCTTTCCTATGCATTGTGACATCCCTATATCCAAATTGACTTGTGAAAAGAATTAAGTCCGAAGGAACGATAATGATCATATATGTAATCGGAGAAAAGTCTACAATGTGATATGTGATCGATTGGTTCTCCAGGATGGAGATATTGTGAAATGAGGTATGGTGGACCTTCCCTCAAATGAATAAAAAATCAGAAAATTGGGACTACGGATTTATGTTATAGAAGTAATACCCTTAGCCTGCCACTAGTATTATAGTAGTGACTCAAGGACTATCATCACCGTGTATTGTAGCAGGTGATACTTTAAGATATTATTGTGAAAGGACGAGGATTACCTCTGAGCCTCAAGGGATATGGAGGTGTATGTTTATGGCCTGTGTATAGGTAATATGTGACGGCCCGTGTCCGAGTCAATAATAGGAGCTTACGCCTTTAGGTTATGTAGATGACATAACCCTTTTCTCATCCTCCCGGTACCTTTAGTTAGTAAGGCTTATTGACCCTAATCCGCAAAGATGAATAATCATGCATAAAGTATATCCGAAAGAGAAGTAAATTGAATTCCAAAGTGTATTTGATCATGTTCTTATTTATGCATCTCTTTCATGATTATGCCTCTTTTTCTCGCTGATCTTTAACTATATTGTCTACTATTTTTTTTTTATGATATATTTGTTGAGCTATTAGCTCATCCTTACTTCTATGTCCTTCCAAATGAGCAAACCACTATGCCTGACGAGTCCAAATAGGCCGTGAGTGCAGGATAGGCAGCTAGTACAGAAAGGAAAGCAATTTTGAGGACTTAATTTTGTTATTTTGTATAAAGCACGAATATTGTATTATTTATTTTAATACTTGTGGTTATATATGCATGATAATAACAATGACGATGGATGTGTAAGTAGTTTTCACTATTTATTAATGGTTGTAGTAGCTTCCGCAGGTATCTTTTTATGGTTGAGAATGGTTCTTAGTTGGCATCTTTTCTGTGCCGACGTCGTACCGAAATTATGACGTCGGTGCCATCCGCGTATTTGTTGTAGCGAATGGGATCTTGTGTGTATGTTATTTGTATTTGTGGCTTCTGTATAAAGTTTTGTATTTGGCAGACGTCTATTTTATAAACGAAACTCTACCAGATTTTCGGTAGAATTTTTGGTCCGTCACAAATACCCTCCCAGTAGTTACGCTCAAACATCTTCTTGAAATCATCCAGACGAATAGAAGTCCGGTGTTTACTTTCAATTTTGAAGTTTTGGTCTCTAAGGAGGACATATTTCTATTTCATATCAACTAACTCGCATTCAAGTTGGGAAATAAGCTCCTCTACGGCTAAAAACTTCTCTTTCTCAATGTAGTTATGAGGCAGATGGTTGGTAGTGCAAACAAGATGATTGACCATTTCTTGAAGCTGCAAAGAAAACAGAGTAAATAAGTAACTATAAAAGGAACTATATAAATACTAAGGAAGGGTTTGTCTATTATCTTAGAGATGGAGCTGCTCCCTAAAGGAGCGTCACTTGTGAGGACCTCCAATACCTCTTGGACCTCAGGCTCTGAGGGTTCCAAACCAGTCACCTTTGCCACTTCATGAACTCCTCTAGGAATAACATCCCCCTTGGACTCAGGCACTTAGGGATCGGAATCAGATGTTCCAGTAACTGCTTCAAGAGTTGCTTCTGGCTTGATTTCGAGCATGGGATCCTTCAAAAGAAGCATTTCTACCGCGATGACTTGCCCATCGGTCTCGTCTTCAGGCTCAACCTCGAGCGCTGAGGGCTTGGGAAAATGCACCTCTGCAACTTCAGCATGAAGTTCCAAGGTGACCACTTCAACCATGCTGGTCACCTGGAACTTGATTTGTGGCATCTCCTTGGCCTCACCAGACTAAGTTTCGCTAATCCAGGATATACCCTCAACAAAGTTAGTAGGAATGTCGGGTAGGGATTTTTCAGACAATGGTGGTAGGACGGCCGGTACCCCATATGAAGCAAGTGTTGGGGCAGGGATCAACAAGTCTTCGGCCACAATCTTAGTAATAGACTCTGAAGGCTCATAACCTTCAATTGGTCCAACAGCCCTAGAGGCTTGGGCCAAGAAAGATGTAGAAATTGAATCCAATCTGACCGATGGCCACTTTCTCCTTATTAATTGATCAATAGTGGCCTCGTCTTTAAAAGTGGATGCAGCCGAGGCCTCCTTATGCTCAAGCGTTTTGACTGACGACTCTTTTATTTGAAGGGTCTTTGCTTTCCTTTTATGTTTTCTCTTATGAACCGACAGTGCTAGGAGAGCATCCGACCCTCTAAAACAGGCTCCCATTTAGCCAAAGTAAGAGATTCGACCAATAGATATTTGTTCTTCTTATTTTCATTAAGGTACCAGCCTTTTCCTAAAGAAGAGCTGTCAACACTCTAGCCGACACCTTTTCGTGCTCTATTACATCAGAATGAAAGGATACAAAGACCCAACCCCACTCACTGCAGAGTTCCCATCCATGAGGAATTGCAAAGTAGAAAAATCGATCTTTTAACCTCTTTATTGAGTTAGGATTTTTCCCACTCAAATCAAAAATTGACCGTGGAGAGACTGAAATTCAGTTTAATCCATGATGAAAACAAAAAATAACTTTCACGGTTGTGGAGTTCATACCAAGCCGTGAATGCGGGCAAAAATACATAGAGAAATAAGATACCTTATGCCATTCGGTTGTAATCTAGCTATTGGGATATAGAATTCCACCATTATTTTATACAGCTCTGGCGCTAGAAGAAATTGGAGACCACCTTTTAAGTGGGTCTCAATGACAGTGATGTAACCCTCCGGTGGAGAAGAAGCTCGCCCACTGACTCCAGGCAGAAAGTATATCAACGAACTCGAAATTCTATGCCGAGCTTGAAGATATTGGAAGTCGCTGGAAGTCAGGATATATTGGATATCATTGACAGTGGGAGCCAATAAGACAGAAGATCTCTGACAGCAAACGAAAATGGTGAGAAAATTTTCAAATGAGAAAAGAGAAGATGAAGAAGTTGAAAGTATGAAACAAATGCTTGCAAGTCTATTTATAGACGAGGCGTAGGGCTCGAAACGACGCCGTTGAATTTGCAATTTAAAAGACGTGTCTCATTATGACATTGATATCTGTCGACCGCCCATTAGCTCTGCCGCACGTCAAATCGCCCGATGTCAGTAATGATGACTTAACGACCCAAGAAATTGCCCGATGGACAGGTCAGTAATGAGTATTATGTCCGACAGCCCAAGAAAATCAACCCAAAGTAACTCTATGACAAGGCACAAGTTTCAACGGCCCAAACCACCTATGTGACCCATTTCAGCAAATACGTTCGACAGCCTTAATCTGTTTGATTTTGTGATGGAGCCAAAACAAACTTAACGACCAGGGTGATTTCCTATTTTTATCTCAAATTAACAACCTCGGGCATTGGTTGTGTAACGTCCCAATTTCTAAAATATAGTAAATTTCAATCATTAGGTTAATATAATTAAGTTTAGGGTATGAGGTTTCGAATTTCTAAAATATAATAATTGGGAGGTATGTTACAATTTTATCAAGGACGGCCAACAATATTAAGGCCTGAGGACATAAACGGTATATGGACGGACGAAAATTGATGACCGGCTGAAACGAGGAAGAGTCCGGTCAACACACGTTGACCAGTTGATTGAGATTTTACCCGGTATGGCAAAAGTGGCCGGTTTTCATTAAAAGCCGGAATGGAAAAATAACCGGTATGAATTTTTAGAGATAATTGTCGGTATACACGATTTGACCGAAATGCATAAATTGCCCGGCATTCGCGAATTACCCAAAATTGCTGGTATGAAACATTGAGGAGAAAAGGCCAGTATAATGCAATTTGCCCGATATGGCCAAAATGCCCGGGATGGGTATTGTGGGTGGAATGGATAAAATTACCGGTATGGATTAAATGATTGGAAATTCATTTGAGAAAATGCCGGGATTCACAAATTGTCTGGTTTGGAGCAACATACCGGTATGACCGGTATATATTGTAAGGAAAAATGACTGGTATGAATGCATGCTAGAATTACCGGTTTGTATAAATCTAACGGAACAGACAAAATTACCGGGTTGTATGATCGGTATATTGTGAGAGAGACGATCGGAATGGGTATTGTGGGAAGCATGAGTATTTTAGGTGGTTTAGTGCAAAATGTCAGGATGGCAATATGCCGGCTTGCACTAATGAGAACGATCAGTATGGCAGGAATGCGCAAGTGCCTGTAGGCGCACTTTGCCAACATGGGAATTGGCCCAATATGAATAAGGAAAATGACTAGTATGGGTTTGATGAAAATTTTTGGTATGCTCGTGTGGAAAAATCACCGGTATGCTATAAAAGAAGATGACTGGTATGCTTGCGATAAGGAAATGACTAATATGCCATAAAAGAAAATAACCATTATGCGTTTTTAATGACCGGTAGGAACTTTGAGAAGATAATGCCTAGTATGCACAAATTTTCGGAATGACAAAATGGGCAATTTGCCCAGTATGTGCAGTTTGCCCGAAATGACAAAATAACATGAATAATGCATTGAGGGTGGAATGATGCATTTGACCGGAATAATGTATTGAGGGTGGAATGATGCATTTGGCTGAAATGGTATGTCTGGCCGGGTTAGGTGCAATTGACCGAAATGGTACAAAAGAATGCGCAAACTGCCCAGAATGAGTAAAATGTTGGAATAGTGCAAAATGCTAGTATGAAAATGACCGGTATGGTTTAAAGAGGCAAAATTAGCAGGGATGCGGTTTTGATAGATGGCAGAGAAGGAAATAGTCTGAAATTACTGGAATAACTATATGTAAAATACTAGTATGGGTTTCAAGGAAAACGACCAATATAAATTGGGCAAAGTAATCAATTAGCCAGAACACCCAGATTGATGAAAAATACCAAAAATGTGTATTTTGCCGGTTTGATGCAATGATATAATACAATAGGCGGAATAACATATTTTGGGCCGAATAGTATATTTTTTCAGAATGCAATAAAAAAAACGGAATGGAGTAAAATGACGGAATGCAGTGAAATGCCGGAAGGGTTAAAATGCGATAAAGGTTATTTGACTGGTATGGGTAAAATGTGGGATGAATAAAGTAAAATACTGGGAATGTCAGAAACACTACTCTACCATCATAGGTAAATTCTAGAGCCTTCCAGATCTGAGAAAGCTCCTAAGAATTCTAGAAGTTTCTAGAAGGGGGAGAGCTACGCCTATAAATAGGATGAGGGGGGGGGGAAGAAGCAATGGCACGGCAGAGCAGAGATAAAGAAGAGGACCCAGCAACATTAGGGCTAGGGAAATTAACAATGCAAGTGTACCCTAATCCTCATTTTTCATTATTACTATTTTTAGCTTACTCTAAAATTCTCCATTTTTAAGATTTGTATATAATACCGCACATTTTTCATTTCTCTTATGATTTTATGAATAAATGGCATATTTAAGCATGAGTAGTGTAAATTATCAGTTTGATTTCATGATATAACTCACGATTTATGTCCGGACTCCTTCAGTTTACTATTCTTCAAACCCTAACAAGAAAATGAATGAATAATTATGGTAAATAATGAGATATGTTTTGAAAATATGATATTATGAAATATTTACATATAAAGAAAGTTTTATGTGAAATTGTGATAAAAATTAAATTGTCAAAAGTTATGTGGAACTCTGAGGTTAATTACGCAAAGAAACGTGAGATTCAAAGAATAAAGAAGTAAGATAATGATGCAAGAATCATGAATAATAAGCATGATATGTAAAGATTGTATTATAAAGCAAGAATATATATTAAAGGATGGTATTTGCAATCTAGTTGAAAGGTATTCTAAAAGTTTATTTGAAAGATATAATTATGTAAAGTAAAGTAATCCTCTAAGATGAAGTGGTCACTAAAGAATGGAAATTCAAAGCTAAGGAAACGAGATGATTCGAAAGAATCAGTTCAAGTGACCACTGATGAATAAGAATTAAGTTTAAGAACCATGAATCAAGAATTATGATTCCCCAAGTTAAGATAAAAACAATAAGAAATTGGACAAAAGATTGTTCAGCAGGTAACCTTCTTTGACTTGCCATGAATATTACGGTAGAGACTTGAGGATATTCTAGCTAGATATCCTTATCTCTTATTTGAAGCGGGCGACATTCTTGACAATTCTTAGAAAGTTATAATGGTAATCGATGATAACTCCATTCATGGAGTAATACGTGGTCTGTTGTCATCGGGGCGTTGTACAGGGAGAAAATGATATGATATGACCGCCATCCTCAGGGCATTGTATAAGGAGAAACTATGATGATATATTGTCCTCATGATGAGGAGGACGTATGATGATGAAAGAACAAGAACTATGGCCTTTGATTGTGTAGAGTATCACAATCTATCATTGATTATTTGCTCCCTCCGTTAATAGGGTTTACTAGCCCTGGTCCATCAAGATAGAATAAAAGAAAAAGAATGAGAAACAAATAAAAGAAAATATGAAACAAAATAAAGGATTGTTCACAAGCTCATGATTTAAGCTTTGCTTTATACATTGCCTCTTTATGCATAATTATGTTTAAACTTGTTTATCGAAAACAAGGTTGTGTTTATGCATTGATTTGTTGATTAAATATATGTACATATACCTCTGTTTTTAGTATGTTTAATTTTGTGGTACCCTACTAAGCTTAATGCTCATGCTTTTTTTTATTCCAAACAAGCAAATAAAATTGAACAGGCTAAAATAAAGAAAGAAGAAAGAACGATCCAGAAGCAGTAAGGATGGAAATTTGAGGTATGGTATTTTGAAAATCCTAAAAGTTTATGTCTGGTGCTTCCGTTGCTAGTTTAAAAGATTTTAGTAGGCTTTCGCTTGACATTACGGTTTGTAGTGGCACTCTTATGGCTTTAGTTTTACCGCAGTAGCGTCCTTGATGGATGTCCGATTGAGATCCTATGCACATAAATAAATTTTTAATATTGATGATTTTGTATCGGATATGATAAATAACAGAAGGTATTAAAAGATAGAACCCGTTCTATTACAGGTTGAAACCGTCGTCTACATTAAATTTTATCCATCCAACAGTTTCCTAAATGATTGACAGGAGGAATCAACCATCCTCCAACCTCTATAAAAACCCCACCTTTCCAACTAGAAAGGGGATCAATCGATCAGCATTTTTTTAGACAAGAACAAAAGCAACTTTAATATGTCAAAAGCGCACACACACTCTCAAATTGAAATGCCTTTATAAGAGCGCAAACCCTCGAACTAAAATATACTCATTTTGCATCCTCTATCTTTCATTTCTTTTAAGAATGATATTGATTTGAATATCAGAGGATATACCGAGAAGTGAATTTCGCCAATCCATTGACTGTATTTTGTGATTATACTAGATTTAAATTAAAGACGTATGGAAACTGAACTAAACTCAAACTCGACGGACAAAATTTGGATTTCCTTATCTGTACAACAATTAGGATCCTTGGATGCATAAAAAACAATCCTCTATAACATTCCGATGTTCTGTGCTTGGGCCAATTGAATGTGTGATCACAATGATCATCAATTAAAGTGATTACTTTGGGCTAGGATTACTATTTTGATACGATTGGACTAAGTTAGATGATGACTTGAAGGCGGATTGAAAAATTTTCATTTGTAGACTTTTGTTTAAAATTAAGAAATCAATTAGTTAGAAATAACTACGACAGCTAGTTATTCAATTTGTATGATTTATGTTTGAATTAAACAAATAAAATTAGAGGGTGAATGTGAAAATTTTAATACCCTAATTTCTAAGTGGTAACCCTAATTCTAGAAGCCCTAGTCACCACCCTGTTGTTTGATTTTGTCATCCTAATTAGTAAGTAATTGTCAACTAAATTGGGAGGGTTAGAGGCTGATTAGGAGGCAACTAATTAGTTGAGTATGTTTGAATAATAAACAATTAAAAAAGAGGGAGATCAAAATCCTAGTTTCCCTATGCCACCCCTTTTCTTTTGTAAACATGCTGGCTTTTTATTAAGTGGGAGGCGGCAGTCTTGGAGGCTAATCAGCTGAATACTCTTATCTTTGAAATTCGGAAATTAAAAGAGGAGTGTAAGCTCTTTAACCCTAGCTTCCTCCATGTTCATGTAAACCTAGGGAGCCTCGTCGTTCTTCTTCATCCATCTTGTGCCGTACACTTGGAGAGAGAAAAAAAAGGCCGTGCATTCTAAAAAAGGAATAGAATGAGGAGGAGATTTGTGAAGAGAAGAAGCAGGAAAGAAACACGGATCTATACTTGAGCCAAGTAACTAAACCCTTTTTCTCGAAATATCCTTAATTCTTCTCTTTCTTTTTTCAAGAGCCTTCTTTTTATGTCCTAAATTCCATTTATCCATGAGCATTTAATGGTGTTGTGTATGAATTATACACCATGTTATACCTTTTCTTTTTTGGGGAGATTTGACTATGCATTTGAGTGTTGTGGGAGGCATCATTCGAACTCCAAGCAATGTTACGAGGAGTCCAAAGAATCATGAGGATTTCAATTATCTGGATACATTTAGTATGAAATATATTTATTTAATGGCCATAATAGTAGAAATAGCAGTTTGGAGGACTTAGTATTGATTTTCTTGGTGGGTTGGAGTCCAGCATTTAATTTTCATGTGAACTTACGTACAAACACCACATGGACAATTTTGAGAGTTTGGTCCAAATCTTTAGGCATGCAACCTAGGATGGTGATTTCTAGTGTTGAGAAAGTTTAGAGGGCTTTCGTGGGCAATGTGAGAGGTGCCATGCATTGAGTAATTGAGTATTCCTATGATTCATCTATTCTTTTCCCGTTAATGAGTTCATTTGTGTTATCTTTGATTGCGTGAATATACTTTCTTGGTATTTATAATTTAGATAAAGAAGATCATATAAAATAATATAGTCTCAAAGATTATAAAATTTGTGAAATCTTAGTATTGTATATAGTCATCGGACATCTATTTCATATCCTAGTGGTGATAAGGTCCATTTTTCATGGAGGGATTCTTAAAAACATATGCTCATTATAGAGTATGTTATTTAGGATATAACAGTAGGTGATGCTAGAGTCTATCGGGTAGTACTTAGCAAGTACACATGAGATTCCCATGGAGAAGTATCAGGGAGCCCAATGTGGTTGCCTGCTTAAGCATGCGAGCATCAAGATACTTGCATCATGAACCTAGCCAGGTGGAGGGGAAATACATTGTCTTTTGATGCATAATGGTAGAATAAGAACCAAGAAAGCATTTGTGATATCTCATTGTTAGTATGACCTCTTGAGATGGATTTAGGTTATCTATGAGATGAATTTAGGATATCCATGATATTTAGATTCAAGAAATCCATAAGAGATGGATTCTAAAAATTTATGATATCATTATTGATATTCAAATTTAGTGAAATTATATTGTTTTGTTGAGATTTGAATTCAGTGGTATTAATGATGTCCTTGTTAATGTTCAAATTCCAGGTGTCCACTTGTTGATCCGCCAAGATCGTGTTGAGTTATGTTATGACCAAGTTGTGAAATCTCAGGTAGTGTTTATTGTTAAGTATTATTTTTGTTATTATCACCTTATATTTGCTAATATTGACTAATTGGGACTATTATTATTATTATTATTGTTGTTGTTGTTGTTGTTGTTGCTATTATTGTTATTAGATATTATTGTAGATTGATTATTTAACTCACTCATTATATTTTCTTGATTCCAAATTAATATATGATTAAAACTAGCTAGAGATCTTTTTAGTTGCAATGCTTTCAGGTTGAGAATCCCAAAGCCTATATGTCTTATTTTGGAGTTAATGGTAGTTTGTGTTCTAGAAATTTATTTACTGAGAGATTATGTTAGGGACTACATCTATTGTTTTTTAATAATTTATATTGGGTTTTACCTTGATGGTTGTGAGGACTATTTATGTTTTTTTGTGATAGCAATGCATGATTAAGTTTTATGGTATTGTGTTTGTGTCGTTGGCTTTTTGATATAGCATAACGATTCGGGTTTGTGGTCGTTAATCGAGTCTGAGTCATCACAATTATAGTTTCAGAGAGATAAGGTTCTGTAAGAATACTTAAAGACTTAAAAATCGATGATATTTTAAGAATATTAGGTGATTCACTAGGTGTTGTGAGGATTTAGAATATTGAGATATTCTAGGTCTACGCTATGTAAGTGTGAGACTTAGAATAGATAGAAACTTTAATTTTTAAGCTTCTTCATTTTTATATGATGTCGGAGCAGTAAAGTGCTAACATTGGAGGATCTGTCGGTGCTTCCGATGGATACAATATGGAGGAGATAACTAAGGTTTCAGGAGCACTACGATAGATGGCATATCAATTAGGGCCATAGGTGGTCATCACTCCAATGGCTAGCAAGCACATAAGAGGCCAGGATCGAGGTCACAGGTTGGTCAGGGACTTCATGGATCAACGACTGCTAGAGTTTAGGGGCATACCAGATCCTATGCTAGCGGAGGCATGGCTTGCAAGACTTGAGAAGGCGTTTACTAGAAGAAAAAGTTCGCCTTGCTATAAATCATCTTTCAGGTGATGCTAACTATTGGTGGGGCATGATCAAACATGAGATGGGCGTGACTGTTGGGACCATTTCATGAGAGGAGTTCATCCAATACTTTAGCGACAAATATTTTTTATTATGCATCTGGATAGGCAAGGGTCTAGTATGTAGGAGGTAGTGCAGTATGAAGCGAAATTCACAAAGCTTTGGACATAGATGGACTCTTAAGGTTTTTTGGATGGATCAATAAGAGACAAGTTTTCAAGAGCTAAAGTAGAGATCGACTTGGAGCTTGTCTTGACCTTTCCTAAATGTTTAAGCGGGTATGAGGTATAATATGATGCATATTTGAAGGTGTAACACAACATGAGAAAGTCAGGACCTATGGATCCAAGCAACTAAGGGTCTATGAGACCTATTATTTGACACATGATATTAAGTTGACTACTATTGTGTTTGCATTGAGATTTGATGTCACTACCTCTACGTTGATGTATTTTTTATCTATACAAATTATAAGAGTTTAAAATACTTATTTTTTTAGAAAAGGCTAAGCCGGGGAAGGTGAATATAGTTGCAAAAATGCTGAGTTGAAAGTTTGCAAGGCTAGTCACTCACCTGATGATACACGAGTTACATATGCTAGAAGAGGTAGAGGATTGACAGTTGTAACTTCATTTGAGGGACTCATGGGTGATGGTAACATACCTAGGTACAACTGATGCTAATTAACTAGACTAGGAGACCCAACGAGAGGATTCATTGCTTGTATTGATCCCAGTAGACTTCGTGAGTGTGTCACGAGTAGGCTTCCACCTTGGAGACGATGACATTTTGAGATCTCATGATTGTCTTTGCATTCTAGATAGTAGAGACCTTTGAAGAGAGATTTGGAGGAGGCCCATCACTCTCATTACACAATCTGTACAGGCAGCATTAACATGTTTCAGGACTTGAACAAAGTATTCTGGTGGAGTGTACTCAAGAAGGATATTACAGATCATGCATAAAATTGCTGTGATTGTCAGTAGGTTAAAGCAGAGTTTTAGTGAGCAATCGGAACACTTTATTCCATATGCATTTCGAATTGGAAGTGGGATCACATTACCATGAACTTTGTGGTGGGACTTTTGGGGACAACTAGAGGACATGACTTAGTTTGAGTGATTGTTGATAGACTAACAAAGTTGGTGTATCTCTTAGCCAAGAGGCTCACATTTTCACTGGACCGACTAGTTATGCTCTACATCAAGGAGATAGTGTGACTCCATGGGATTCCCAATTCCATTGTATTTTGTCAAGAAAGATTCTTAAAGCTCCTACAATCAATATATTTCTTGTGGTACTCTTGGGTTGTCTATTGTGCACTTGGTTAGGAAAACGGCAATAGCATTAGCGGAGGTTATAAATGCTGGCTCATTATAGAAGATGACAATGATGGGTAGCAAATTAGTGATTGGTTGTTTCCATTTTGTAAAGCTAGTAGGCTATTTGTGAAGCTATTATGGAGCAGGAAATGAGTTCTAGATTTCAAAAAACTTAGAAAAGTTTAGAAAATTAGGAACCTTGCTCTAATACCAATATAAATGCAGGAAGAGGAGAGAAATGAGAGAAGAAGAAAAAGTAGGGACAATAATAGGGTGGAAGAAGAGACATACGAGTGCAGGAGGAAGAAACGGTAAGGGGGAAGAGAGAGAGAGAGATAGAGACAATTAACTCTAATACCAAATTCAAGAACCGGGCAAGCTTTCAAGAGCATCCAGTGGTGTTCGAACGGCAACCTGTAGTTTAAGTTTGGCCGTTAGGCCGTCCCCTTCTCTTGCCAACTTTCATCTTCTTGTTGTTCTTGAATGGTATCCCCCACCACCACAATAGACGAGGCTTGATCCCACGATCATGCTTAATCAATTGTGCACACTTCACGATAACTCCATACTCTTTCAAGTTAAAAGGCACTAGCTGCCTACAGATGTCTTCATTTGAGCCTTGTTGAAATCTTATGGCCTTACAACCCTTCTTTGCCATTAAATAGTCAGTATCACATGACGGTTTGATGAAATTAGCTTCATATTGTGCCACTAAATGATCCTCTTGAGTTAGATAAAGGAATTCCTTCTCCATCCCGATTCGAGTACTAGCTAGGGAGTACTTGTCAATGAATATCCATTGGAAGCCCTCCCATGATAGTAACTCAACAATGTTGGTTCTCATTCTCTCTTCTTAGCTTTTCCCCATTATTTTGCCTCCCTGCCCAACCTGTAAGTAGCAAGACAAGCCTTGTCTCATGTTGGACATGCAATGACATCAAAAGCTTTCTCCAGACAAGCTATATAAGCTTTAACCTTCAAAGGATTGGGCTCTCTTTTGAATTCTGGAACACATTGCTCTAATAACTTTCAAAGCAAGTTATGCCCCCTAGGTGTGGTACCCATCTTATGAAGTGCCATACACTCGCAAGGTTTGCAAGTTCTTCTCAGAGAACCTCTAACATTAGCACTATCTTGGCTTGACATGATTACCTACAAGATAGTAAGGTTTAGAATGTGGAATGAAATCTAAGTTCTAAACATATTATCATCCATGAACTTCATATCTCTACTAAAGGTCAATCCTAAAATCTTAGCTAATAATCTAATATTCTTAAAATATTTTTGATCTCTAAATCTTCAAGTGATTATACAAAATCTTATCTTTTTGATGCCATTATTGTTATGACCCAACCTAGTTACTGAAATATAACATAAATCTTCCTGATTACAACACGAATAAGCCATAAGTACCATATCCAAATCTCAATAAGAAATAGTATCCATCATCATTTCATTGAACTAAAACTTTTGAAATGTCTTCTATAAATATACACTATATACTACAAGTCCAAAACATTTACTACAGCATAATATTTAGACTTACAAGTATTAATACATGATAATAAAAATATAATATTAATCCATCTGGAGAAACCCTACTGAAATACATGTCAATTATTCCGCTCTATATCTAAGTCTCTATTTTGCCTTCAACTAATCTAGCAAAATAGAACAAAATATTAATGAGTGGACAGAATGTCAATAAGTTATCTAAATCAAAAATATGAATGACGATATATGAATAACATATGCGAATGTTTAAATATTGAAAAAGATCTAATAACTCAATATAAGATATCAAGAAAGTAGACTTACTGAATCCTGGCATAATTGAGATCTTATATCATTACTAGAAGATCAAGAACTCTCATTGAACCTTCTGCACCACTATAACAAAAAGCTAAAACATTTATGTCCCCATTAGTTGGGCAAGTGACATAGGATTACCTATAATCAAGAATATTATACTCGTTATTTTAGAAGTCGGAGTTTTTGTTGATCTTGTAATGATTGAGACTGTGATTAGTTGGGCCAAGCCCACTACTCTAATGGAGGTATGAAGCCTTCTAGGCCTTATAGGTCAATAATGGAGATTTGTCAAAGTATTTTCCTACATTACTATTCCTCTAATTAAGTTGACTCAAAAGGATGCAAACTTTGAGTAGATCAAGTATTGTGAGGAAAGTTTTCAAGAGATGAAGATAAGATTGACTTCAACACCTAGTTTAACTTCTCTGGAAGGGTCACTTGGGTTTGAGATTTATTGTGAGACACACACGATGGCTTGGGATGTGTCTTAATACAGTATGAAAAGATGATTGTGTGCAAATCTAGGCAATTGAAGATCTATGAGTTGAAATATCTAATCCATGACTTGGTGTTGGTGGTGATTGTATTCACATTGAAGATCTAGAGGCATTAGCTATAAGACGATAAGTTTATTATTCACAAGTCTAAAACCTTTATTCTTATAAAAGAAATTGAATATGATATAGAGACAATGGATGGACTTACTAAATGACTATGATTGTCAAATTTAGTACTAGTCCAAGAACATCAATGTGGTAGCCAATGTTTTAAGCCAGAAGTCCAATGGGATTCAATTCTCATCTAATGACATGTGTAAGGAAGATACTAGAGGAACTAGAAGATTATCAATCACTGTTGCACCCGAAGGGTTCTTAGGTGACTCATCGTATTTTTTAGTACAAGAAAATTCAATTGACCTTGAAAGAAGATTCAATGATGATGGCTTACTTCGTTTTCGAGATCAACTTTGTGTCTTGGACGTGGGATATTTGCTAAGGAAAATTTTGGAGGAAGCTCATTGTTCTAGGCGTACAAGCCATCCTAGAAGAGCCAGTATATATCATGACTTAAGGAAGGTATTTTGGTGGAGCATGCTCATGAAGGACATGGCTGATTATGTATCAAGGTACTTGGTCTATCAACATGTGAAGGTCGAGCTTTAACAATCGGTAGGGAAACTCCAATCCATGCTAATATTGAGTTGAAAGTGGAACCACATAACAATAGATTTCGTGATAGGGTTGTTATGACGTGGTTTAGGTGATTGTAGACCGAGTAACAGAGTTGACACACATATTAGCTATCAAAATTACATACTTGGACTATCTAATGAGGTTGACCCTTGATGAGATTATTCAACTGTATAGATATATGCTAAGGATCCGAGATTTGTGTTGAGGTTCTGGGTGTGCTTGCTTTAGGAGATGGTAACTTGATCAAAGTTCAATACAATGTTTCATTCTTAAATTAATAGACAATTAGAGTAATAATTCACATATTTGATGAAATGCTTAGATTATCAGTGCTAGAACTGAGAGGAAGTTGGAATGCATACTTTTCTTTAGCGAAATTTACGTATAACAATAGTCTCTAAACACGTCTAGGAATGGCACTCTTTGAAGTGTTGTATGGATGGAAGTTTAGATCACTTGTTAGTTGGAAAGAGGATAGTAATTAGAGGATTATAGGGCTCGATTTTCTACCGGAGACTATGGAGAAGATCAATCAAATATATGATCGGCTATAGGTAGCCTAGAGTAGACAAAAGAACTACTCCAAATTCTCCTTGGGATGCACACCCATCCTCTTCACGCACAAGTAGGCTTCCTCACCCCTTTCCCATTAATTATCTAATTAATTAAATTTAGAAATCAGGAAAAAGAGTGAAATGACTCGACAATACTGATTCCCTCCGTCATCCCATTTAAAACATAACCCTAGTTGCTTCCCCATTTATTTTCCTCTCCATCTTGGGGCAGCCATTGTGAGTGAAAAGAAAGAGAAAAAGAAGAGAGAGAGAAACCCAAGTAAACACTACCACTCTCCTAGCGTTCCTAACTTCTTGGCGTCTTCCTACATGAACCATATGCGAAGAAGATTTTGGCTGCTGTTCAGGGTGAATAACTACTGTTTCATGTATCCCGATGCAAGTAGAGTAGCTCCTTTTTATTGAACATTCTCAATTCTTCTTGCTAGATCAAAGATTTAATCTTTTACCCTTCTTAATCAGTTTTCAAAAGTTAAATTATTAACAAATAAAGTGTAGAGATTGTATGTTAAATTTCATGACCGTTTAAACTGTTTTACATTGATTTTGGGGAAGCATTTGACTTCGTTTGAGCCGGTGTTCAAAAGTTACACTACAATTTGGCTAATGTTTGAATATTGTTTGAATATTGCATTGCTGATAGCCAAATCCATATATTCCTCTCTAAAAAATCATTGATTTCTTGTTTTACACTGTTTATAATCATTGTAGACTTATAAATTATGAGAATTTCGTATAGAGACCTTTTATATTTTAATTCTATCACTTATTTTTTATAAATTGATGGATTTATGAAATGTTTGACTCAACTTATAACTGATGTGCGAGCTGCATTCAAATGCTAAGAACAAACTCCAGGTAAATTAGTAGATTTACAAGCCTAGTCAGGTTCTCTTGATAATACATCTCAGTAGATGTATTTGGGGTAGAATATAGGCCTTAGGTCTAAATCTCGTGTAGGTGACATTTGAACATCAAACGTAGTTTAGGGCATATTAGAGTTTAGAAAAAAATTTACTGATTAAAGATTTAGTAGGATGCATTCTTACTATTTTATGGTCTTAGTGGGTTAGATGGAGGTAAGGTGTTGAGTATACCTTGAGGTAGGGTTTACATTCTAGCATGCAAATAACACAATGCAGCATTTGAATGCCCAATCGGATTGTTCATATATCCTAAAATTTTAACATAAATACTAGTGTGATTGACCTAACATGAATTCCAAAGCCTTGAGCAGTATTAGGCCCAAGTCGGGTACCATATAAGAGTATTTATATACTCGAGAGTATTCTTTTTTCTTTTTTTGGTGACACCTTTTTTGTGTGACTTTTGATAGTGTGAGTCGTCTTGATTATTCATGAGTGGGTAAAAAAGAACATTGAAAACAGTGTGATATTAAGAAATATGAAACCTATATAACTGTGGTGTAATATATGATTGTCTGATATTTAATTCATATCTTAGTGGATAGAGGTTTAGCCATTAAAGGGATACTTATAATTATGTGACCATTAACGAGGAATACCTGTTGGGAAACAGACGCCGACGAGACAGTGGAATCGAGAGAAGAAATGATGACAATTATCACATACAACAGGAAGAGAGAAGAACAAGACACAATATTTACGTGAAAATCCTCTTTTGAATAAGATGGAAAAAATCATGGGATATTTAGTCCACAAATCTCACTATGTAAAATTTTGCTTTAAAAAACTTTTAGGAACATAACCCTCGAAGAATAGAGTATAAGATCAAAGTACGACTCATATATTCCGTTTCTTGCAATTCTCAAATCGTAGCAAAGTACATATATACAGATGGGTCTTTTAACTAGGTGGCGCCTGCTTTACAAGTTGGTTGCATGCCCTATAAAGTCTGTCACCTACTCTACAATGTCGTCTTCCTACCCTGAATTTTACAAGTGATTTGCTCTACAAAGTCAACTATCAATTCTAAAAAGTCAACTATCTACTTTGCAAAGTTAACTACTTGTATTGGACTTTGTAGGTGACCCAGCTTTCCAGACAGATTTCCCTTAGCCCATCAGCCAGGCCGTCCTTAGCCGGCCTTTGCATCAGCACCCTCGGCCGGCCTTTGCATTAATATGAATCGGACTAGCCTCATCACTCTAGCCCGGCAGCACTACTTCGGCCGACATCACCACTTCAATTGGCACTTCAATCCAGCCTAGTATCACTATTTCGACCAACACTTCACTCCTACCAAGTATTACTATTCCGACTAGAACTTTGTCATCTGGCGTGTATGGCGAACACAACAATATTTCGCCTCAGTATTACATCCATGCATATTTAGCCAAATTTGTCGGCCTGCCAATCGGATATGAGTTCACACTGGAATGACCAACATCCCAACAATACCGACTATTAACATGTATGAGTAGGGATTCCTATATCTAGAATAGGCAAAGGGAATATGATTTGGCCACTCTTATAACCAGATTGGTTAAAGGGGATTGGCATGATGGATGCTTGTATCTATACCTGAAATGGCCAATGGGAATCTGAATGAGAATTTTCTAGATCCGAATTGGGCCAAGAGATATGTTAGGAAGAATATTGATTATCTGGTTTGGGTAAAAGGAAATCTAAAGGAGCAAATCCTATACTTATATTGGACGAATAGAATTAGTGCATATCAAACTTGATAGTGTCAGGTTACTTCATGTTATGGACCCAACTATCGAGCATAAAATTACGTGGCCTTTGGTTTATATTAATAGAATAAGATTTAGAAAGATTGTTCATCACATTACGTGATATAGCAACCTTTATTGAGATAAATTCGATGAAACCTATACTTTTTAACAACATTCATAATTTGGAGAACCCTAGTTATATTCATAACATTTTGGGTTTGATGTAGCCCTCGGTGATTAATCCTTTTTGCATGTCATAATATTATCATTCGACATTATTTTATTGATATTTTATTATTGGTTATATTACTGATTAAGTTTTCAACTCTTTCATTTTCTTATTTCTAGCGTAACGTAGGTCTATAGAGCTAGCCGAATATTAAAATTTGTTGAAGAGATTACAGGTAGATCTCAGGGTGTAGTTATCTTTGTTTGAGAGTTTATAAGGATTTATTATTAAGGTAGTAAAAACACCTTTATTAGTGCTATGTCCATTTGATTTTAGATACACTTGATATTTTTTGTTCCTTGTATTTTAAGGAGTTAGACTTTAACGGTTGATTTTATTGTGAAGAATTTTTATGGACATTTCATTTATTATGAATTTCAAGATTATTATTTATGATTAAGATTTTCATGTGATCAGTCCAAGCTGAGTGACGGGTGCCCCGGGTCCATGTTGCCACAATGTATCTAATGAGGAGCACTGGTGTGGATCATGCACCATAAAGAACAAGTATTTTGCTACAAGGTGATCCTAATCATGAAGGTTTTATAGAGTTATCAAAATGACAAAAGAAGCGACATGGGAAGCCGAAGAAAAGATCAAACCAACATATCCCTAGTTTTTCAAGGATTGAGGTACTAATAATTTTGGGATGAAATTTCAATAATTGTAAAATCTAGGATATTTTGAGTATGATGTTTCGTGATGATTTAAGTGTTTGTTGCTTTGGTGTGCTATTTATCATGCTAGTAATTATATTTTAGTTACGTGGACTTAAATAAATACTAAGTAGTTAATGTTATGAGATGATCTAATGGAGGGCCGAATCCAAGCAGGTATCTAGTCACTTCTTGTTTTCTAAATTGATTTAAGAGTGGAAATCCCAGTGTCGTGCAATATGGCCAGTTCATTAGGGGTAAATTGGTAAAATTATAATTCTCCTAATTAATTGATTAACTTAATTAGTTGAATGAGGTGAAGGAAACTCCAATGGTGCCTAGGGCTGGCCATGTGGTGGTAATTTAGTAATTGGATAAATCATCCAATTGGATAAATGAGGGTGTAAATTGGCTTAGGATTTCCCTAGTTACTTGAATGGTGATTGAGTAGAGGTTACATTCCACTATGCAAGTGAAGAGAGGAAGTGATCTTATCCTTCTTGTTAGTAATATCTCCATGGAGATCTAGATGAAGTTGTGAGGAATTACTTACCAAAAAAAAAAAATTGTGAAGAATCATCTATCAGATAATTTTGATGGAGAAGAAAATATGATGAAGGGGTTTGGCCACTTGTTGAATATTTTCATATGGTTATATTTATTCATTTAGCCCTAATTAAGTAGCTAGGATCATACCTAAAAATATACAATGTTAAATTATAGCACCTTAGATCTACCATATCTTGACACATGCCATAACCTAGGGATCAACTAAAAAAATTATAACATATAATAAATTTTTTTTTAAAAAAACTGTTCAAATAACTGCTGCTTCGCGGCTATTGTTGTTGTGAATAGGACTCCCTCCTCACATATGAACAATTGGTCCTAAAGTGGCTACAAAATTTTATTCTCACTGTTCGAGAATCCCAATTTATGCTTTGTTCTTCTTGTTTCTCAATTCCAACGTCTTTAGATTCATCAAATTGATAATTTTTCATTCTAATATATATATATAACAACTAATTTCTAACATGATTAAACTAAAATATTATGAAATAACTAATCCCAAAGCATGTAACAATTTGATTTCTTCACTCTGTGTACTTGCATTTTCCATTTTGTTAAGAACCAAGCAGTTTCATTTGGGGAAGAAAATGCCTTTTTACTCAAGGATAAAATGCACAAACACTTTCAAGAATGAATTATGGTGCATATGAACAGGAGTGTCTAGAGTCACCCGCCTTAGTATTGTTCTTCTTTTTTTGGCTCTCCACTTCTCTCTCTCCACCTCTTCTTCCTTGCCTCCTCTTTGGCCAAGCCTCCCAATAGTTTCTATTCCCCCTCCCAAATCAATAATGCTAATTTTACGATTGAGAGGAAACCCTAATTTTTCTGGGGTTTGGAGTGAGGTGGCCGGGCAGGGTTTCCAGGTTTTTCCCTCCCATGTTTTTCTTCCTATAATTTAATCACATGCGAAAAACTTGCCCCTCAAGCATCCACCTAATCAAATCCATACTGTCAGCCCAAAGGAAATTTATTCATTGATATGATAGCCCACTATGCCCAATCCAAAATAATTCACCGAATAATTTAATATTTATAATTAAATTACCCTAAAATAACCTAAGAAATATCACAGAATCGCAAGCATCGAAATAACTAGAACGTAAACATTCCAGATATTACGACTGATGCATTGTCACTTGTTGATATGACGAAGTGCTGAGGCATATCATCTGATATGCTTCTTGTTGTTGCATAAGCATGGTTGCTAAGAGTGGGCATTGACGGAACTGAAGTGGCAGAATCTATCAGTACTAGTTTGAGTAACAGGTAACAGACTCCAGCTTACTGAATTGTTTGAACAATGTAGATAATGGCACTAGCAATAAGGACACTATGGTTTGGCTATATTGCAGCTCACAATTGGTATAGCAGTCTGTTGCCACAACCATACACTCATCCGGATAGCTAATTGATTTTCATGATCCTGCTGTCTCATGATAGCTTCCTGAATTCTAGTTGGATGCAAATGGTGATATGGGAAGGTTTTCTTGTTGATGCTTTCTTGGGGAAAGTATTGTCATAAAGTGCACTCATTAAGAGCTTAATATAGTAAGTAGATCTGTCACAATTCAGAATTAATGGTGCATTAGCACGGTTGTAAGATCACAAGGTGGCAAGTTACTAATATAAGGCTTAGCAAATCTACAAAGGAGCAATTACTTCTCCATAAAGTGAAGGAATATTAGCAGCCGCATAAAGATGTATAAAAGATGGTTCAGTAGAACTTCAGGAAGGTTCATCAGAGATGCATTATTGTAGCGTGTAATATCTTGTTACAACTTCAGATTCTCAGCACCACTTCAATTTAGGATCCATGTCAGCTATCCATGTAGAGTCTTATGCAGTAGTCTATGTACTGAGCTTTGTAACCAATCTATGCAGTGTTTTTGGAGGAAAATGGGATGTAAGGTAATTAGAAGTGTGTTTTTTGAGTCTAGGAAATTAGGAGCAGAATAGTATAAAATCAGAAGCTTGCAACAGATTTGGTTTTGTTGCTTAATGAATGAAAAGTCTAATTTTTTCATTTGTCTCTTCTTTCTTACGATTTCTTTCTACTCTCAACTAGAATGACTAATTCTTTTCTAACCAAAGTCAATTGCTTGTTCCCCTATATCTAATTTTTCAAATTTCTTTCCCAAAACTAAATTACTTCATCACATTGTGCTGTTGGCATACCTGCCTTGGAAGAGGAAAATTGCAGGTGTGGCATGAGCTAGCCACTCTAATTTTCAGCTCATTTCATCCAGGCTGAGTGAGAGAAGAGAAGAAGAGAGAAAGAGGGTGGAATGGGAAGGGTAGGAATGTGAATTTGAAGAAATTCTTAGTTAAATCTCTGTGATTTTATATAAGGCAAGTGTACTCCAATCTTATATTTATTTTCTTGGAAAAATTTTGGAATTTCCTCTTCATGTTTAATTATAATATGATATTCATGTTCGAAAGTTCAATGTATGTGTTCAATGATTTCTTATTTGATGTATGGCTTGCATTTTGACTCATTTGTTCCCTTTTCTGAGATTTTGAAGGTTGTGCATAAGTTCATGAAAATTGTTTTGAAAATCCTTAAATTTGTTGAAGAACATGCTTTACATGTTTATTTTATGCAAGAATTTTGAGAATTCTCTACAATAAAGTTTGAATTAAATTATTTATTTTTAAATTCTAGAAAAAAATTTTTTTAATGTAGAGTTTTCTTTCATTGTAGTATGAATATTATAGAGAATTGATGGACTATTTTCCAAAATATCCTCTTAGTAAGCAAAGGTCATAACACTTGTCATGACCCGAAAAACATAAATATAATTAAAAGTTTATTAATGGATTGTGACACTATACAAAATTTATTATCAAAAAATAGTAGTAATCGTTTCCCAGGATGTGATTAATTTGCCCCATTTGATCACCTACTTGTAGTATCTTCTTATCATAATGAACTAAAATTAAAATTATCCCATATCAAAATCATGCGAAATAATGATAATATCAAAACCAAAAAGATGTATGGCCCCTTGGCCACCAAGTTGTATCACTCTTATGTATTCCATAAAAATTCAAAACACAATTTAATGAAAAACCCTATAACTAAGTTTGCCATTTGTTTTCCTAAGTTGGAAATTTATCTATTTGTGTAGAGTATTTTTTTTTGGTCTAAACTAGGGCCATTGTAGAAATTAACAAAATATATTTTAACATATTCTAATATATTAATATCTAAGTGAAGGTCATTACCTAATAAACATGATTTTGAAAAGTAAAATTTCTTCTCATCTATAAGATACAATATATAATTATCCTACTAATAGATTTTGAATAATGGTATATGATTCAAATTATAGGATAAGAATTTAAAATCTGACCTTTTTTATTCGATCTTTGTCGGCAAGATCATTACGGGTAATTGTCTTCTACTTTTTGGAATTACCATACATTTATTGTTATTGTTCTCCTCACATTTTTGCCTTGCATATTCACATATATAGGCATTATTGAGTTTTTGGCTAACTCTTTTTATTGTTTCATCATATTTCAAATTAACGAATATGGAACACTTGCAGGTTTTGGATGGAATGGAACACACTGAAGGATTAGCTTAGAAAATGTCTTATTTATATATTTAGGTTGTAATATGATTTTAAAAACAGTTGGTTTATGTTGTTAACGCATATGTGATGTTGGAACACCTTATTTTGTGGTCGGTGGGTCTTGAATCACCCTTTGTATGAGAACTGTGTTGAGCTTTAGTTGGAACGATTTTCCTGTAAGATTGAGCAGGTACTAGATTTGGGGCAAATTATATATATATACACGTGGATTACCTAACAATTTATGCAGGGTCGTGACCCAACCTCTGTTAATTTTTCATGATGTAATATTATTTTATACTTGCTACCGAGGTTGTGACAAGAGGTGCCATTAAAATAATTTGTAAGGAAAATGTGTTAAATAATATAAAAGAGCTAGACTTTGTGATTCATGATGTGATAGGTATAAAATATCGGGAGGCCAAGATAGTATTAGGTCTAGTTTGGAAGATGATTATCTTGCTGTCAAGGCAAAAATGGTGGATGTTGTGGACTGAATGGTACAATGAAAGAACACAGGGCAAAGTGGCAATTTAGGAAGGGAAAGGATTGCCTATGATCGATTTATAAATGAACTAATTCTGATATCCTCAGGAGATCTGAATCTCACGAAGGTCGAATTATGGTTTGATAGAGAGAAAAAGGTGTTTGAGGTGATAAGTTATCCCGATGAAGAGAAGTTTAAGTTTGTTGGTCTATAAGTTAGATAGTGAGCTAACCGTCGATATGGGGCATAAATAGTAGAATGTTAGATTTGAAAAATGAGGAGATTTTTAGAGACATTTTTGGAGGCATTCATTGACAAATATTTTTTAATAAGCCTTCGCAAGCAGAAAGAAATTCTCATGATTGAGTAGGATGACCATTGGTGATGGAGTATAATGCCAAATTTACTAAGTTGTTTCAATTTGCCCCCTATTTGGTGGTGGCTGAGACAAGGATTGCAAGGAGGTAATTGGTGCAGTTAACCATCAAACTTATGGAGAAGTATTTGATTGGGCTTTGCTGATTGAGTAGGAGCTAGAGAGGGCCAAGTTTTTTAAAAAAGGAAATGCTGGCTGAAGAGGCCAGAGTATGTATCAGGAGGATTTCACCAGAGATTTAAGTCCCATGATTTGGGAGGGTGAAGTCCGCAAATGTTTAATGAGAACCAAGTACAATAATCTATAGTGGTGTGTGATAATTACGAGAAGGTTCATTGAAAATGGCCATGCTACAAATAAACCAGTGTTTGCTTTTATGTAATAAAGGAGTGTCTTTACCTAACGAGGCAAGCAGGCTAAAATCCAAGTGTTCGGGGAAGGGCTCATGCAATGACTACTAAAGATGCTCAAGCTTTCCCATCAACAATTGAAGGTTATTGATTGATCCAAGGTCTATGTATTCTTTTATAGACCATAAGTTTGTTGTTAGTCGGATACCCCATCTAGAATTTTAGATTATACGATAGTGATGTCCATTCCGGTGGGAAAGTATTTGGTAGGAGACATTATGTACCCAACGTGTATCATTTGGATAAGTGGATTTATATTGTCCTTAGAATTATTTTGTCAGAAATGAGTGATTTTGATACTAGTTTGGGGATTGATTGATTTGTGTGCAATCACGTAAATTTAGATTGTTTTTATAAGACTGTACAATTTTCAAATTTGGGATATCAATTCTTTGAATTTCAAGGGAACGTAAGGAAAGAGTTAGCATGTTTAGGTTTTGCATTGCAGATGTTTGATTTAATGCAAGACGAGTGTCAAGTCAATCTTCCTTGTATCACCTCTGCCAAGAGCTGTAACGTGCCAACCGAGGAGATACTAGTAATACGGGAATTGGAAGATATTTTTAGAAGATTTGCCTAATTTATTGTCTAAAAGAAAAATTAAAAGTTTTGTTGATTTAGTGCTAGGATTTGCATCCATTTCCAAAGCTCCTTATAAGATGGTCCCTTCAAAGTTAAGGGAGTTGCAGGAAAAATTACAAAAGTTACAGAGAACAGATTTATCCACATAAATGTTTCACTATGGTGTGCTCCTATATTATTTGTGAAGGAGAAAGATGAATTGATGATATTATATATTGACTATCAAAATTTAA
>JAODPA010067580.1:0-10523 GCA_025585075.1 Nepenthes mirabilis | reverse complement strand
TCCTACAACCAAACATGACGTTAGTTCATAACTTCGAACTTTTCAAAGTAGGTAATGGGTTGTCTGTCATGTCTTGGCAAGATAGATGGCTCGATGGCATGCTAATGAAGGATTTATTCCAAAATATTGTTTATTGTGGTTAATGCAAATGCTGCAGTAGGTGACTATATTGAATGATTCAATAATAAGTGTGTTTGAGGCCTGGTTTCGATTAGAATGAAGCATTGTGATGAAATTGTTTTTTGGATTTCAACAGCCTTTCAACCTGCCTGAGTGGTATGATCTGGGGCGAGTGATAGGGTGAGATTGGGTTGAAAAACATGAGATATTCAGTGTGGATTCTTGTTATGCTGGTCTTAGGAATGGACAGACTGTTTAAGAAAAGCATTTGGAAGGCTGGAGCTCTTCCAAGGGTGGCATTTTTAGCTCGGGAATTAAACTTACCTCTGGAAATCTTCAAAAAAGGGGTTTCAACCTTGAATTATTCTGTACTGCTCTGAGCTGGTGAACCTCATTTTTGGAAAATTGTAAAACCTTTAGACTCATCTGATCTTCAGCTTGGATCTGGTGGGAACTCAATCGGTTCAAGCCAGATTGGTGAAATCTGAGTTAACAGCATGTCAATGGTTCAATAAGAAGCACTAAATGGATAAGTTCTTTCCTCATTTCCTTTAGCTGTTGCCTAATTTATTTGGTGTGTGAGGAATGATGTTGTGAATAGAGAAGGAAAGTTAAATTTGCTTAATTTTCAGCTAGGATGGTACCATTTGTTTCTGTCTTGTGTTAAATGTTCTTTCTTTTTGTAACTATGATGTCTGGATTGCTGGTTATTTAGCTGAATTGGCTTTAGGTAGCTAGTTTGATCTGCTGGTTCTGTACTTTTCTTAGGCAGCACCTTGGCACCTATTAATGGATAACATGACTCATCAACATATAACATTCGAAACTGGAACAATTTTCAATAACCCCTTTGTTATTGTAAATGGGTATCAATTTGGTATTTCTCCACTCCTCTACTATCTTGTTGTTGCTTAGTATTTTGTTAAATAATTAGTCAACCATGCAATATTCTCGACCCCATACTTTTCCAAATCTCCACTATGCTTTTGTCTAGTCCTACTGATGTATTGGTGTTGGCTGTATTGGGTAATATATATTGATATTGGATATATTGGTTGCATTTTTTTTTTTTTGCCAAATGGAATTTGAAGGAAAATATAAACCGATATATTCGTCAAAAATCGATAAATATCAATCAAAATTTCAAATATTAGATGGTATTCGTGAGATATCGGTCAACATTTTGTATTTGGTCGGCTGGTATTTCATTTCATGCTTTTAATACATTTTCCTTTCTCTATTTTGAGACACTGATAACATGATTAAGTATATTTGCCTCACATTCATTGAGCTCTTCTAGCATTGGTCGGCTGGTATTTCATTTCATGCTTTTAATACATTTTCCTTTCTCTATTTTGAGACACTGATAACATGATTCAAGAATATTTGCCTCACATTCATTGAGCTCTTCTAGCATTATGTGGTCTCCATGTTTCCATTAAAAGGCTCGTGGAAATAAGAACCTGATTTCTCTTTGTTATGTCCATTCCTCCTCATCATTGATGCATTAGTTGTGATACGTGAGTTCTCTATTTATTTCACTCTTTCCTTGCATCAATTTGAGATGATTGTGCAGCACTGATATTTTTATTACATGGAGAAAATCTTAACTAGTGTCCTTGAACAGTGCACTGAATTTTTAACAGAGTTTGTTGCCATGGTTTTGATGTGTGCAGCTAGCAATAGCAAGCTAGTTGCCCTGTTGCTTGAAAGCTTGCTGGTACCATGCATTTATACTGCCATAATGGAACATAGCAGCTGTTATGCAATGGATTTTCTTCTTTATGTTATGCTGTACTATGATACATAACTGGAATTTGCAAATCACGGTGTAGCGGATGTTACATATCAGATATACTGTTGCAACTGTTGTTACTTTGTTCTGAAGTTCAAATTCTGCCTTGATAAAAGAGAATTCACCGAATGAGGAGTGGATAATAAATTTCTTTTTCAACCTACATGGCAAAGTTGAGCTCCAAATTTGTTTCTTTTGCCTTCTCTCTCTGTTTTTTGTTCAATCTCATATTATCAACTAATTTAAACTTAAAAAAATTGAACAGAGAGAGAGAGAGAGAGAGAGAGAGAGAGAGAGAGAGAGAGACTGAGCCCTAGATGCACAAGCGGTATTCCTTTCCATTTTTGATTCTTGTCTGGTCAACCATCTTCAGACTTCAGACAAAAAAAGCAAGAGTGACAAATTGGGAAGGGATTAAGTCGTGGTGAGTCCACAATGGAGCTTCTCCATGGCATAATTTTTTGTGTTGTATCTAGGTTTGATGGGAAGCAAAAGGATATTTTTAACCTATCAAATAGTGTCTATTAGTAAGGGCCTTGCATGTCTATATGCCCCTATAATTTTCTGTTAACTTTATAATTAACTTTACCCACTTGGGTTTAGTGCAGTTGAAATGGCTACTTTGTGTGGCATGGTTCGGTCTATTAGAATATAATGCTCTTATATGCAAGGGTAGTTTTAATTTTTGTAGTATATTAATTTTAAACGACTTTATAAATACAATTTTATACCCTATTGGGAAGTTTTTTTTTTCCCTTTTCCATCCGCCTATATCTTTCTCTCTTCTACATGGTACTGGAGCCTACGTTTTATTTTTTAGAGCTCACTAGGGTTTCCTCAGGCACTATTGCTACGACAGTGAACAAAGCTTCGACAATGCATGAACAGTGTGGCTCTATTCTTTGTTATCCTTGTCTGTTTGTGGTCAGTTCTCCTGTGGCTGCTGGGAGGATCACTTCATTGGTGATCCTCCTAATCCATTGCTAATCCTCTTGCGGCAGAAGCGTGATTTCATAAAAATGCCTGACATTATTCGCTCAATGGAGCAGAGGCTCACTAGTGAGAATATATTTTAGTTTGCTATTCTTGAAAATATAATGGTTAGAGTTTTGGGTATATCTATCTTCTTTTGCATGGATCGAAACAACTGGATTGTGACAAAATACTTTTCAGACTTCACTAAACTCCATGGAATGCTGAATGTACTTATTTCCAATCATTTGCTGATGTGAAGAAAATGCATCAGCAATGGGACTAATTGGCCTTTCTATGTTTCAGTGCTGGCTAAAATACTCATTGCTGGTTAGAGTTTCATTGATATGTGATAGGAGAGGTAGTGATGGATGCTGATGTGTTTTATCTTGGTTAAGTTGGTTATCCATGGATTAAGTTTTGGAATTTTCATGGGAACTTCTTTCAGTATGCCGTGATTGCCTTTGGGGTTGGCATTAGTACCCTGCATGTTCATGCTACATCTTTGAAGAATGAAATTATTATCTTATCACTAGATAACTCATTGTAGAATTATAAAATAAGAAGAGATGAGAAAACCATGTATAATTATTAAATATGAAGAGATGAGAAAATGCTGTTCCTGGGCTAGTTCTATTCACATGTATATATAGGGTTGGCTACATATATCAAAACTAATAAACTACCCTTACAAAGTCTTTCCTTGCTGTATCCTAAATCAATTTCTTAGAGTATATTTTAATAAATATTTTAACACTTTACCTTATGGTGGAGCATAGACATTGATTATGCTCAGCCTTTTACAAATGGACATGACCTAAACTTCAGCTAAGAATTTGGTGAAAGTGTTGACAAGTTTCAGTTTTCATATGACGAATGTGAATTAAGTCCTGTTGAATATTCTTATAAATAAAGTGACAAACTATTTCAACATACTTTGTGTGTTCGTGAAATACTGAATTTGATGTAACATGGATGGTTGTTTAACTATTGCACCATAGCTGAGAAGGTCCAAAATTTTACATCCAAGAGAATCAAGTAATTATTGAAGTCACTTCACTTTATATGTGACACATTCATGCGTCAGTGTATGATATTTTGATCCTACACCTTTGCCTAGTTAACATATTTTGTTTTATTTCTTATTCTTCCATGACACAAAGTTGCCCACAACAAACACACAATAGCGGTGTTAGATTTCTGTTACATAAAGATTGTGGTGATCAGCTAACTGGGAAGAAAACAGAGGTAAAGCAGTCGGTAAAGCAGCAGAAGGATAAAACAGTAACAATTTAGGAGAGTGTGGTATCTGTGCAGATCAGCAAGGATAAAGGCACCATGTCAGCGAGGCTAACAGCTGAGATCATGATCGTGTGGCTAACAGCTAACTACAAAGCTAACAACAGTCCAACAAAGAAGGAAGAAATGGATCAAGAGTAAGCAGTGGCAGAACAGATCAGCAACCGAACAGATGAACAACATGAGATAACTTAATAGGATAACAGAATTCCTAAGTCTGTTATTCGGTAACTCGGAGGGCAAACTGAGTTAGTTGTAACCATTTCCATATTTTAAGTGCCAATCGTTGTTATATGTATTGTAAATCGTGCCGTTGTAAAGTAGGGACAGATTGTAGTGATAGTATAAAAACTAGTTTAAGAACAAGCTGTAGGCACTTTGGATCAGAATTGTAGTGAATTGTCGGAGTACTTCTTCGGAATCTACTCAGTTTGTCAAGCATTTTTCTTTCTTTGCCTTTCTTATTCTACTACTTTCTCTGTTCTTCAACCTTCAACTCTCATTCTTGATTATCCCAACCCTTGTTAGAAAGATTCCAAATTCTTTGCTAACATTTTCTTATCATAAGACAATCCAGTGCAATTAGCATTAGAAAAACCTTTGACCTGAGTATGACCATGATCCAATAATCCTTGTCCTGGTGTATCCTTGAGATATTTTATAATACGAATTATAGCTGCTCAATAAGGAACACAAGAAGAAGACATAAACTTGGCTCACAATACCAGTTGAGAAGGTAATATTTGAATGAGTGACGACGTGATAATTGGGCTTACCAAATAGTTATTAATAATACCTTTCTGGTTCAAGAAATACCTCCCCATCATTAGTTTACAATTGAATTCTTGGATACATTGGAGAGTTATAAGATTTTGATTTCAATATATTAGTCTTTTGAAGTAAATCCACCATGTATTCCCTTTTGTGAAAGAAAGATGCCATGATGGCATCTAGTAAACTCAATACCAAGAAAATAACACCGATTCTTGAGATTTTTAGTCTGAAATTTACTTTTAATGAACAATTTCAGAATTAGAGTGCTAGCACTATCTCTACTAGTAGTAACAATATCATCCCTATATACAATGAGAAGAATACACTTAGCACTATAATGAAAATAGAATGCAGAATGATCATTGTTATAACAAAAGAGCCAAAACTCAAACATAGCTCACTAAATATGCCAAATCGTGCTCATGGGGATTGTTTTATACCATACGAAAACTTCATTAGCTGATAAATAGATCTAGACTCCTCCTAAATAATACGTGGAGGTTGCTCTAAATAAACATGATCCTGAAGATTATCATGTAAGAAGGTATCTTGATGTCTAATTATATAATGATCAGTGATGACTAGAGACCAACGAAATGAGAAGCCTCACAAAAGTCAACTTAATGACAAGAGAAAAAGTACTAGTGTAGTCTACTCTATATGTTAGAGCATACCCTTCAGCTACTAGATTGATTTTTAATCGAGCTAAATAATCATTTGGATTAACTTTACTATGTAAACTCTTTTACATCTAATGACTTTCTTCCCTTGAAGCAAAGAAATTAGATCTCATGTGTGCTTATGCTTGAGTGTAACCATTCTTCCTCCATAGTTGCTTGCCAATTGGGATGAGAAACAGTCTTGAATATAGATTGGGACGCACTAGTAGAGCCCAAGGTAGACACAAAAAGCTCGCTAAGAAGATGAAACGCCAACATAAGTAAACATATTAGACAATGGATACCTAGCACAACTACAATGATGCTTTTGTAATACTTTTAGAAGGTTTGAATCAGTTCCCTAATAAAAAACAATGGTAACTATTATTGAAATAACTGTCTTAATAGTGTTTGGCTCAATATCCATTCTTGGAGAGGAGATAAACACCTAATGAGGACTACGAACTTATGTCTTAGTGACGAGGGGACAATGAGGCATACGTGACAAAGGTATATGAAATATAACTTTATGGACAGCCTCGTATACAAAAAATAGTCAATAGAGGGATTCTCAACTATGGGCGTGCTAAAGAGATGGGATAAAAACATGTGGACTTGTGAAATATGACATTAGAGGACACTAGAAAACTTACCATTCTAGAGAAAAAAAGACTACCCTTTCTAAGTATGAGGATATCCAAAAAAAAGAAAAAACTACATAGACTTATGATTAAGCTTAATCATCTTCGAATATCATGGACGTAACATATACTACCAAAAAACTTTGTGGGAAGAAAATGTAATAGCTTATCAGGTAATGACATCCCTCTAAAGAATAGTTGATGGAATTTGATTAATAAGACAAGCAACTGTCAACATTATATCACTTTAAAAAGCTTTTGGAACTCCCATTTGGAATAAGAGAATCCTAGCATCCTTCATCAAGTGTCTATTCCTCCTAAACCATTCTATTCTGTTAGGGTATATTAAGATAAAATAACTCATGAAGAATCCTATGATGAGATAGAACTGACGAAAAAGAAGCAGAAACATCTTCATTACCATTGTTACTAGCAAAGTATGATAGAAGTAAAAAATTAGGTCTTAATTTCACTGTGAAACTCGAAAAAACCAGAGTATAACTGAAGACGATTATTTATCAAGTATAGTCAGGTAACTCGTAAATAGTCATCAATAAAGGTAACAAAGTCATATTTTAGACAAAACTAGATATAGTCTCTAAACATCTGAGTGTATGGATTCAAAAGAGGTAGTGGCACATGAATTTACTTCGGAGGAATATGCCGATAATTTTGTTTAACAAATTAACATGACTTATAAAATATGTCAGTAATAAACATCAGAGTTGGACATAACTTTTTAGACTAGTTAGTAATGGATGACTAATTTACAGTAAATATCAAGGGGCGTAGAAGTGGCACTAGAAGAGGCAATAAGATTGGGTTCTACGTTGAACAAGTAAAGGCTTCCTAAGTTGTGATGACCTCTATCAAATAATTCTCTTTGTTGTAAGATATTGAAACCCACAATGAGTAGAAAAAAATATTGTATAATAGTTTTGTTGTTGAGTAAACTTTTTGATGGCAGATTAAACATTAAATTCGACAAGTAAAAATTGATGAAAGACAAAGTCTATGTCAAAAAAGCAGAACCAACACACTCAACTTTTATAGATGAGCCATTGGCTAACATAATGTTGGAAACAGCAGAACATAGTCGATAATTAGATATCTGTGAACTCAGGCATATGATTAGATACACTAGAGTATATGACCTAAGCTGAGAGGATGCTGAAAGAGGCGGTGTGGTTGCTGGATTAAACAAGAGTATTAACTCTATAATTAGGAGTTGTAGCAGGATTTCCATGTAACAACTAGTCCTTGTTGTGTGTATAACCAACTCTACTACGATAAAAACAAATTAAGCATCCATTATTGCCTCTGCCATTAAAAGCACCTAATATAGGTTTGGGATCCATGAGGGATCAACAAATGATAGACACGCATTGACAACAGTCACTATGAAAAACTCAATAAAAAATCCCATAGTGCAGAACTCCTAACAAAAATCGGAAAGTCACTTGTCCACCATCAAAGGATTAGGACCACCTAACAAACAAAACATGTACAAAGAACACCATAAACAAAAATAGTTGCCACTCGAAGTCAATGGGTAGCGGTTTGGATCCATGGGGTTGCTATTAGATTCGAATAGAATTCCCAACCTGATCAAAAGCAAACCAAAATCACCCTAGAAGTCCTATCTTCCACTTTGCGTGACCCTAGAATTCACAAGAGTAGGAAGCACCCCACAGCTTCCACCAAAGCAAACTCCCAAAATCCACACAATGGAAATTTGAAGAAGAGAATCATGGGTAGAACACATTGAATCACAAATAGAACACCACACAATGGCAACTCGAAGAATAGAGTACTTTGAAGAAGAGCATTGTGAAGTTGAAGAATACCACAGACAAATCATGAAGATTCACAAATTGAACAGAAATATTGATTTGAACTCCCCAAAAAGCATAATACAATCTTGCTTAACACAAATCGACCCCCATGATTATAGAAAAACTAGAGCAAAAACAAATTAGTGTGATGAATTGAAGGATTGAAGCAATGAACTAGTGTTTGTTCAGAAGAAGTGTAAGCTATAACTAGATGAGAAGGAATGAATATTAAGATAAATTAATATGGGTGTTTATTGATAGAAGCAGGTGGCAGTGGCGAACAGGGTAAAGATTCCTCCTCTGGCTCTAATACAATGTAAACTTATAAAATAAGAATAGAAGAGAAAACCATGTAAAATTATAAAATAAGAAGAGGTGAGAAAATCCTATTCTTGGTTTGGTTCTATTCACATGTATATATATGGTTATATATATCAAAAAATATATATTCTAAGAGTAACCGAAAGTATATTGTAAGAGTATATTCTAACATTCATGATTATTTGTTTGTCCCAACTTTTTTATCACCATTTGTATTCAAATAGGCAACCGGCCTCCTATTTCCCAATGCCTTTTCTGGCCTAGTTTATTGGTTTTGATGCCTTAAATCATGACTGGAATCCAAGGTATATTTTCTAGTCATAGGCTATGCTCTAATGTATATCGTGTTTCATTAACCGATGACTCTTTTGTGGGAATCAATGGGATTTTTCTATTTCTCAAGCCTAGACCCTATCCATCTCATTTCTTTGCATGCTAAATTTTTTGTTTATTTTATTATATGTTAACAAGTTTATCTGATAGCATAATTGTTATGCTTCATCTTTTACTATGGGTTTTAAGATCTTATGGCGGGGATTATTGGTAGGGATTGTTGCGAATCAGGAGGTCTTTACTTGTTGGATGAGGGACTAACTCCAACAATTTATACCTTTGTCACTTCTTCACCCCTTGAACTTCACTGTGAGCTAGATCATCATTCACTATCTAGTGTGAAAAAGTTGTCACAATCTTAATTTTGCTACCGATTTGTTTGTGAGTTGCATTGGTTTGATGAACACTATTGTATGTCCATTACCCTATAGCTAATAAACAAGCATTTGCTCCTTTTTAGGTTGTTCACTTAGGCATTTAGAGACCTTGCCTTGTTTCATTGAAGTTTGGATTTTATTATTTTATCACCTTTACTGATGATTTTTTGCTGAAATTAAGAATAAGTTCTCTACCTTATGAATTTTATAATTTGATAATACCCATGAGTACTTTTCTGTGTTATTTGCATCCTGGTATGGAATCATCATTATCTTAACCTGATGCCCCAACAAAATGGAGTCGTGAAGAGATAATAGACACTTTGCAGGAGCTCTCTTGTTTCAAATGAGAGTTCCAAAATGTTTTGGGAGTAAGGCAATGTTGACTGTTTGTGAATTTATTAATGGAATGCCTCAGTTGTATTTTAGGGGGAGATCCAAGTTTTATTCCTTGGCCAGTTGTTAAATTGTCTATACTTTGAATTTATGATTGTGCTTTCTGTGTTCTTGATATTTGGCCTCAGGTAACTAAACTTGATGCGAAGTCTTTCAGATGTATTTTCTTGGATGTTTTTGTACTCAAAGGTGTACAGTGTCACTCATTTGATTTGGGGTGATTTCTAGGACCATTCGATGTTTTGTTTTAGGAATCTGTTCCTTTTTATTTTGAAGTGTCTTCCTCTTCTAGTTGGGTTCTACTCCCTGCTCCTTATGGGAAGAAAGTATTGCCTATAAACACGTCTATATTTTTCTCCAGCTTTAGTAAAAGGGCATCTAGTAGTTAAGGGATATGCTCATCACTTGTAGCCAAGCTGACTTTTGTTGGGATTCCTTTGTATATGACCAATACTTGTCGTTGGCCCTTACATCAATTAGATGTCAAGATTTCCTTTTCACCTAGTGACCTTAGGAGGAGATTTATCTGGAGCATCTATATGGTTTATTGGTCAGGAGAAGTCTTGGTAAGTTTGTCAACTAAAGAAGCCATTTTATGGTACAAGATAGTCTTCGTGCTTGGTTTGACTGGTTCAGTTAAGTGCTAAAGTTTTGCCTATCTCATTATGCCAATTTTCACTCTTATTTATCGTTATTCTAATGCTAGATGTATTTTTCTCGTTATGTATGTAGATGACATTATCATTGCATATATATAAGTATTTCTTTGAAATAGGTTTCAAACCTAAAAAGTTTGGAGAACTCGTGATATTTTCTTGGTATTGAAGTTACTAGGTAGAGGTGCTCTAAAAGCCATCAATCTACTAGCTCAAGTTGAATTGAAAAAATCCAAATTGAAAAATTGGATTACTGTATCAAACGGTCTAGCTTTGGATCTAAAGATTCTAAGTTTTTCGGGTTTCGTTTGGTTTTTCAAGTTTTAGTTGGGTTTCGGGTTGATG
>JAODPA010067579.1:0-10524 GCA_025585075.1 Nepenthes mirabilis | reverse complement strand
GACTCAGGTACCAACTTGCAAAAAACAAACAAAGCCGTGTTGCCTTTTTGTTTGTTCGATTTGATTAATGTATTATCTTGTGTTTTAGGCATTACATGATTGACTGATATAATATTTGGTATGTTCAATTTTATTTTTTTTATTTATTTCAAAGATTTTACATAATGCATAGCTCCATGGCACTAAAATTATTGATATAAGTTTTATATCTTCTGACCTTTTATAAATTTTACATTATTATTATAGGAGTGTATCGAGCGATGGGTGCCTTTTTCACTTAACAAAAGGTTAACTCTAACCATTAACGTGCCAATGTTTCTCCTATTATTTGTACCAAAGATGTATAGGTACCAAAGATTACGATTGATATACTCAATAGGATGATGCCCACTATGATTAGCGTCCCAACTCCGCGGTCAGCCCCTGAAATCTTCAAGTAACATGAGCATGGAAGTATGATCGAAGAGGTGACACTCAAAAATGCTCCAATTAACGACATGAGATACCCGAAGAAGGGAACTGTTATGGCCACAACAACAGTGCTAGCAACCAAGGCTGTTCGAATCATGAGCTTGAAGTATCTTTTCTTACGATAACTTGGAAACCAACTCTCGGTAGCATTCACGACCGGTGCTAACATCAAGGCATATTTTGACAACGGATTAACCAATGTGATGTATATAGCGACTTTAGAGCTGAGATTCCGGACTGGAAGGTTCAATGTTATCTGGGACTCCACTTTTGAGCCGAACATCAGATACCCGAAAATTGCCATTGATGCATTGCTGATGGTGGAGCAAAGGAAGCACAGAAATAAGACCTATAAAAGCGGACAACTTAGCTTCTGTTAAATTTTAAGCATTATGCAACGATTTTTCTTCAAAATGTCAGCAGGCATGTATGCTCTTCTTTGTTGAGTTCATTGGATGAACTATGGATGAAATACTCAATGCCCACATGAATTCCCAGAAATATTATTGGCCTGGTCAGATACAGGCAGCGAGGCTATTCTGTTGGCTGAAACCAGAACCTTGCTTTCATGTCAGTACCCACCCTTGTGAATTTACGTAGATTGGCAATAGAAAATGAAATAGGACTTTGGACAAGATTAAAACTTCACCCATCTATGATAATTTACCTTGGAAAATTGATGCTTCTTCCTCATGGAAGTATATAGAGTGGGGAAAACTGGATGGGAGCAATAACAGAAAGCATATAAGCTGGCAGCCATTGGAATTCCATTCCAATTTAAGGGTACTCCTTTATTGTGGAATCCAATTCCATCAAATGCACCATCCCACAGAATTGATCCGAGTATTACAACGGATGCTAACACGCCACTAGCAGAAATGTAGGAAAGAATGCTTAGGCTGTCCAACAAAACAGAGGGCAAAACTATCAGGGCAACAATCATGACAAAGCTTTCTCTTCCACCAAGTATTAGTCCACCAATCTTGTATCTCACTTCTGGAAATAAATTATCTAGATTATCCCCTTCTAATATCAAGAAACCCGTCACAACTAGGTAAAGCTCCACATACATGAAAACTGATAGAACTGTTCTACCAATGTGCCCAAATGCACGCCCACCGATGTCAGCATAACTTCTGATACTTGGATCTACATCCATGCACCGTTTTATAAGCAGGCCTGCGTAGAAGGCTGAGACGGCAATAATAAAAAGGAGTACTAAACTCAACCAGCCACCCAATGATAGGGCATATGGAATCGACAATATTCCAACACCTAAGAAGCCAACCAGAAAAGGTTCAGTATTCAATAGCACATACATCAGAATTCTAGAACCAGTAAAATGTTTGTGACAGTAATTAAAAATATCAAATATTAGAGAAATCGATGTAAGACTCTGGAACCATCACAGAATTCAATCCAGCCTGCAATAGTCCCTCATTTGATGTTCTATGAGATGAAATATCCCGAAGTTCTTCTAAAACAAGAATTAGTTTCCCAAAACCATAACAACACGTTTAGGAGGTGGTGGCTGGTGAAGGGAGAGATTAAAGGTAAAAGGGCACGCACAGCTATCAAGGAATGAATCAAGAGAAGAACAAGAAGGATAAATGATTAGATGAACAATGTTGTGTGCCATGGATGGTATTCAACTCTCAACTGCAGGCCTTCACCACTTCATACACTTACACCACATGCAAGAGAATGTGATCTCTGAACATGCAAATAAAAATTCCTATAAAAAGAAACGAGCCATCATATATATTCCCCTATAAAAAAAGAACAATGATCATTCAACTCACACAACATATTCTCCAATCAACAGGGGCAACAAGATATTCTACCCATGCGTGACAAAGCATTCAGGATATAAGCCCATCAAATTCATTCATGACAAATTACACGTTTATGCTTAGCCAAAAAAAGAACTATTCCATGTTTATTGGAGCATTCAGCTTTCAGAAGTACCATATGGAAGTATCATACCAATGAATTGGCACGGTTGGGGAACATTTTTACTTCAATATGGAAAATAATGGCTGAAATGAATGCATAGAGCAGTTCAAAGCAACTGGAAAAGGCATTCGCAGATTCTGGATTAGTGCAGGTGCTGAACAACTCAAAATAGAGAGGCAAATTATCCAATTCATAGGAAGCATATCAAAACGTATTAACGGCAGAAGATATTATTGGCAGAAGCAATTAATGTGGATGAAGAAAGATGTCTACCATGAAATATAGCTGAAAATAACAAAAAAGGAGTCAATGATGTGTTAAAACAAGGGTAGATTATCAACAATGGACCATGGCAAGCTGAATTGAATTGTTAGGTCAAGGAAAACCAAAAAGAACACTGCAGATAACAGTAAACTGTAGGCTAGTTTTCTGCATCTGCGAATGATTTTTGTGGAGAGAAATAATAGCTTTGTTTTGCTTATGTGGGACCGGTTATGCCTATGAGAGAAATAATAACAGTGTTCATATAGATCCAACTGCATCATGGGTTGCCGATTTTGTGGAACAAATAGCTTGAACCTTATAATTGCATATTTATAGCTTCTTGGTGGTTTTGTTATGACTATGTGGGACTGTCTATGACTGGGTGGACTTTGTAAATCCTTTTCACTTTCACATGGTTAGTAATACAAACCTATTAACTTCCTGAAACAGAAGAATTTTGTTAGACAAGTTTCTTGATTGAAAAAACTTCCTCTTTGCAAAAGGTTTTCCTACTCAATTTCAGTACTTTTGAGTTAGTTCATGTCCAGCAGTGATACAGAGAAACACAACGTACAAGCCATCCAAACATAATAGCAGGTACAGTAAAATTGATAGCAGACTACATGTTTAGAACTTACAAATATTTGAACCATAAATGAAAAAATTGGCCAATATGTGTTGGTATTGGGCCTTCTAATACCAATACTTTCTGATATTATGATAATATTGTAATATGTTACGTATCAGTAATGTATCAAAACATATTAGTTAATACAACCAATGTATCGGCCGATAATTTATTGTCAGCTAATAATTCTCAAAAATTATTTTCTCCCACATAACTGATACGAGTATGTATCGTTCAATACGTCCGATACCAAAATAGTTGCAATTGATAATAGACATATTCAACATGCTAATTTAAAAGAAGAACAGCCACGTTGGAATAAATATAAATGAGAGAAAGACTAGCCCATATTCACTTTTATAATTTCTCCCAGAAATGAGATTCACAGATTCAATCATTCAAACCTTTATACTGTGCATGCTTCGTATTTTTCTGGTTGTACACTATCTTTCTAACGCCAAAAAAGAATTGACAAATTTAGAGTTATTTTTAAACACGAATTTCACATCTTGCGACAGTGACATAGTTAAATCAGTTTAGTTTCTCTACACAACTTTTACAATGATATAACTTAATCACAATTTATCCTTTATCTTTTCTAGATGATTCCTCTTTCATGTGAAATGAAGGGCATTCAAAGTAGTACATAGATTCCTTTACATATGATGCAAGTTTGTGACACTTTTTCTTGGCATCCCAAAAGGAAAACAAAAGTGACTTCTAATCTAGAGCTTTATGGAAACAAGCATTTCTTTCTTTCATTTGTCGGGTTTTCCATAAACGAAACGAAATAAAAAGAACTTTTTGTTGTCTCTTAATTTCTATCCAAAAGTCACAACTTAGTTGAAAGCAAAATGTTGGCCAACCATAATCCAAACCAAACAAAAGATATGACTTCCTTTCCTTTCATGTCACTGTCTTCCATTTCCTCTAAACCAAAGTGGGTTTAACCCCAATTAGGCAACAAATTACTAAATGTAAAGGAATTCCCGTTTTGAAAATTGTACAAAGAAGAATAAAGATATGCCCCACGTGTATGTAGGTCCTACTCTGTCTTCAATGTACATCTTTGTATACCTCTTTCCTTGTACATCAGAAAACTAAATTGACAAATACAGCATGATTCAAAATACTTGAGCATACATGGATTTAAAAAGTAGTTTGAATAACATTACTGCTCACTGTAAATCTTTTTTTTTTTTTCTGTCCACACAGCATTGGTAATATTACCTGAATTTCTCTCAAGGGAAATTATAACACTAAATATGATGCACCTTCTTCATTCCACCTTTAAAGCATACCCTAGCTATCAGACAACCAACGAATCCCAGAATCTTCAAGTAATTAGGTGAAGACCTATTGATTTCATTCTTTGACACACCCTTACATGCAATGCCACTGAAGTATGGAGTGTGTAATATAAACACAAACTCATTTCATACTTGGGTTGAATAATTACTTTCAAAAAATTGGAGATGGGAAGCTCCCAGTGTTGGGATACATTAAACACATACACCATCTGCGGCCGTGTTTGCAAAGATGTTCTGAACACATCCCAACAGTCAGGCAATGTATCACAGAGCCACAGCCCCTACACCTCATCTTCAAACTTAATATTCATTCTAGTCAGCCAATTGATAGTCCCTAGAATGTGTTCAAGTGGTCTATTGTCCTGATACTTCAGGGCCATCTTCTGCTTAATCAGGAAAAACATTTATTCTCCACATTTCGAGCATACAATAGCTCAAGGTTGTCCTACACGCTACATGCATTCGTTTCTCTACTAACATAGTTCAAAACATTATCTTCCACACATTGCCTAATATACCCACACACCTGACAATGGAACAAAGCCCATCCAACGTCGTCTTACCATGGGATTTTTCAGCTGCAAATACAGACAGATAATAAACCTTCACATACAAAGGGTCCTTTATCTTTCCTTTCAAAACATGGTAGTTTGAACCATTCAGATTAATCATTATGCCTGTCATGAACTTCCATTGTTTAGCACACGGCACAAGATTGACAATAACCTTGCTATGATACCAGTTTGAGATGATAAGACATGCAGGATCAGGATCAACTCATCCCTCTTTTTGTGTCAACCAAACTGGAAACGAATAAATAGAACAAAAATAGAATATGCACAATACATTAGTGAATTTTTATATGAAAAACCCTCTTTAAAATAAGGAAAGCACAAGACCACCTCATCCAAAGATCTCAACCCATATGAGTGAGGTTACACCAACCCTCATAAACAGAAGGAAGACATGTGAAGAGTTCCATATGCCTTAGCAGTAGGAAGCCTGATCTATGCCATGGTATGCACACATCCAGATATAGCTCCTGCAGCTGGTGGTGTTAGTCATTTTATATCCAATCTGGGAAGAGAGAATTGGAATGCAAGGAAGTGAATGAAGAGATACCTCTGAGGCACTTTCGTGTTGAAACTCACTATTGGAAGTGGAGATTCAGTGCTTGTAGGCTACACCAATTAAGACATGGAAGGAGGTATGGATACCCAAAAATCCACTTTGAACTGTATTGCTCTGTATTGTGGTAGTAAATGCCACAGAACTGTATTGCTCTTTATAGAGTGGAAGCTAAGTACATTACAATGACTGAAACTTGGATAGAGATGTTTTCAATGATAGGTTTAATAGTCTCCGCAGGAGCTTGGCATAAAGCAACTGAGATATCCAGTGCTTTGTAATAATCAAAGAGTTATCCACCTTGGCCAAAAAAAAAAAAAAATCTACCTTTCATGCAAAATTGAAGCGCACTAATGTAAGGTATTATTAGATTCAAGATACTCTCAAAGACAAATAACGACGAAATAAATAGAGAGTTCCCAAAGAACTACAATTTTAACCCTACAACTATGCGGAAACTCAATACACGTAAAGAGTATTCAATATAGATGCAGCAAACATAAATCAATTGTTCAGCATAACATTCATTACCAATAAAAACAGTAAATGTAGTGTAGAGAATAACTTAACATACAGATTGGTGATGAAAGAAAACATTGAGAATCAAGCAATTCTTAAATAAAATCCTTTGAGTTTCTCCAACTAGTAAAGACAGAACTATTATAAGAAAGTCAACTTATAGCTTAAATAGTATAAAAATACTAAATATTAGTCGACTTACTCCTGACCTATAACCCCTACTAAAAAACTCTTTGTATTTGCTTTTAGCTACGGAATCGGGCTCCTTCCGATCTTCTAGTAGACTAGGCTTTGCTTCTAATATGAAGGAACTGCGAAGGTTTTTAAGACGGAACAAGTATTGAAAGAGAGTTTTAGGAGTTTGTGATTGAGAAAACACAATGTGAATCAGTCTCACAAGATATGTTGTTTTCTCTTTCAAGGAATCACTTCTCTCACCTAAGCACACACTACTTGGCACTCTCTCATAAAAGGCAAGCAACTAGGGCAAACAAAAAAAGGTATTTATATGATGGGGGAAAAGCAAGATTTGAAATAGCTAAGACTTGAAATCTACGATTCAGCACACATGCCGTGCATCAGGCACGAGGCAGGGATACTGTGGCACACAAGCATTCCATCAAGCGTGTCTCAAGCATACATGAAACAAATAACTACTATAATTAGCACTCAAGCGGTCCTCATGTGTTCCTCAGGCATGCACAGAGCAAATATTTGTTGTGATCAACACACGAGCAATCTTCATGCATGCATGGTGCAAAACTTCGCTGTGATCAACACTCAAGTGTTCTTCATGCATGCCCCAGGCATGCACGGTGCAGAACTTCACTATTATGTATTCATGCAATCCTCATGCAGGGATAAGGTGATCTCTAGGCTAGTTGCGAAAATTATTTACTATAAAATTCCTAGCAAGCTTGGACATGAGAAGTTTAATAATCGATATTAATAGCACTAATATGTTGATAAAGGCCCTTTTCGAGGGAAAAGCTCATAGCTAGAAGATATTGCGGAAAATAATGAGAAGCCGAAATGTTGGTACTCTGTTTCGACGACCATTTGAGTCTTCGGCCATTCTTTTGTTGATCCTTTAAGACCAAGTTTCTATTTGGTCTAATCACTTATAGCTGGAAGAAGTTGTTGCCCCATGGTGAACCCAGAGATTGAATTAGTGTAACCTGGTGTTGGGAACCCAGACCGCTTGTTTAAGCTATGAGAAAATAATCAATAATGCACAATAAACTAATAATAATCATAAATAATAAAAAATACACGGTTTTACGTGAAAAACCTCCTTTTGAATGAGAAAAAAAAATCTCAGGATAATACGTCTGAAATATCTACACTATACAATAAGTTTGGTTACAAAAATCCCAATAAATACAAGAACACAACTCCTTGTAATAAATAAGCCTGGGTAATAATGAATATAAGATAAAGAGAATAAATAAGATTAATAAAATGTCCGTATCAATTTCAGGAACAACGTATCCAATGTCGATGGAGACTGGAATATGATTCGAAACTCAATCGGATACTCAAACCTTCCTCTTCATCAACTGTTAGTTGATGTGAGCTTGTTATATGAAAAACTGAGGGTCACTGAACTCTGTTTATGCCAGACACTCAGCTCATTAGCCCTTGTGTTTGCTCTTCGTCACTACAAACCTACACCACTCTATGTTATGGACGAGATTGACGCAGCTTTGGGTACTTGTCTTGGGAAACTGAATTCTGTCTCTAGGTTATCCTTCTTGGGAGTGTTCTAATCCCTGCTGCTTGCGTTTTGACAGACTTCAAGAATGTTTTGATTGTGGGACATTACGTGAAAGACCGGTTGCCCTAGTTTGTGATTGAGAAAACACAATGCGAATCACTCTCACAAGATATATTGTTTTCTCTTTCAAGGAATCACTTCTCTCACCTAAGCACACACTACTCGGCACTCTCTCATAGAAGGCAAGCAACTAGGGCAAACAGAAAAAGGTATTCATATGATGGGGGAAAAGCAAGATTTAAAACAGCTAAGACCTGAAATCTGCGATTCAGCGCACATACCGTGCATCAGGAATGAGGCAAGGATACTGTGGCACACAAGCATTCCATCAAGCGTGTTTCAAGCATACATATCTGCTATAATTAGCGCTCGAGCGGTCCTCATGTGTTCCTCAGGCGTGCACGGAGCAAATATTTGCTATGATCAACACACAAGCAATCGTCATGCATGCACGGTGCAAAACTTCACTGTGATCAACACTCAAGTGTTCTTCATGCGTGCCTCAGGCATGCACGGTGCAGAACTTCACTATTATGTGTTCATGCAATCCTCATGCGGGGATCAGGCAATCTCTAGGCTAGTTGCGGAAATTATTTACTATAAAATTCCTAGCAAGCTTGAACATGAGAAATTCAATAATCGATATTAATAGCACTAATATGTTGATAAAGGCCCTTTTCGAGGGAAAAGCTCATAGCTAGAAGATATTGCGGAAAATAATGAGAAGCCGAAATGTTGGTACTCTGTTTTGACGACCATTTGAGTCTTCGGCCATTCTTTTGTTGATCCTTTAAGACCAAGTTTCTATTTGGTCTAATCACTTATAGCTGGAAGAAGTTGTTGCCCCGTGGTGAACCCAGAGATTGAATTAGTGTAACCTGGTGTTAGGAACCCAGACCACTTGTTTAAACCATGAGAAAATAATCAATAATGACAACAAACTAATAATAATCACAAATAATAAAAAACACACGATTTTACGTGAAAAACCTCCTTTTTAATGAGAGGAAAAAACCACAGAATAATATAATCGAAATATATACACTATACAATAAGTTTGGTTACAAAAATCTCAATAAATACAAGAATACAACTCCTTATAATAAATAAGCCTGGGTAATAATGAATCTAAGATAAAAGAGAAGAAATAAGATCGATAAAATGTCCTTCTCAACTTCTAAAACAACGTATCCAATATCGGTGAAAACTGGAATACAATTCGAACTCAATCAGATACTCGAACCTTTCTCTTCTCCTTTTTCTCTTTCTCTTCCTTTTTTCACAGTGTTGGCATTCAAAATCTCAGAAAATACAAAATGGTAACCCTAAAATCACGTCAAGCGCATTTATATTAAAAATGGCGCCTGAGTTCCCATCAGGCGCATCTCACACGCGAGCGCCACTGCAATCGGCGCATGAACGCCTGTCACACTTTCGTTGCACGTATGACCACTGTAATCCGCACACAAGCACCCTCTCGAGCACAAATCAAGCGCTGATCAATCGGAAAATCACGCTCGTGCATCCCTCGGGCACTCTTCGGGCAACCCCACTCTAGAACCAGTGCACATGCGCGCCACAGGCACCACTCATGTGCCAATTTGCAATTTTCCTAGGTCAGTACAATGCACATACGTCCTCATACGTGTCATCGAATGACTCTTTAAATGGATATGAGACTCATACAAAAGTAATCCATAACCCAGCACCCGGCTCATATTAGTGGATATCTTTGGACAATAAGGTGCTGTCACCTTTTTTTTGGTGGATGAAGATTTTCCACGTAAAAACTTACTTGTATATTGCGCATGTTCAGTTCTTTATCTATTTGTTAGTTTCTTGTTTGGTTTACAAAAAAAATAAGTCGATCTTGATTCCCGGTTCCTATCCCCTCACCAATATCCTGACACCTGCTGCCATTTTTTAAAAATTTTATCCCTAACTGGTTCTTATTCTTTTCTTTCTTTTTTTTTTCGGATACCAACCCTTGCTAGTTCAAGTGCCACAATAACCCAAGAGCTAAAGAACGAGAGATCCAAAGAGCCGTATCATGCCGCCATCCAAGGGAAGCATGCTCTAGTTTGCAACTGGAGCCCTTGAACTACATTGTACATAACAAGCACTAAATTAATAAATTTAAGGAAAAAACTGCATGAGGATCGAGAAAGGGAAACCTGACAAAGCGTTGAGTCCGTTGAAAAAGGTTTTGAAGAAAGAGGCGTTTCGTTCGCTTCGGTAATGCTTACTTGCCTCTATTTCCTCGACCTTCCCCCGCTCCACGTTCTCTTCAGCGATCAGAGGTACCCCTAAAGAAAGCCTGCCACGTGACTCCGCCTCCATTTTCGCCACTCGTTGGAGGAGGAGAGCAGAAAAAAGAGAGAGAAGACGGAAGCGAACTGAGATTCGAGACAGAAGCCCAACGTCCCATTATATATATGAATATATGCTTAGTTTTTTTTTTTTTTTTTTTT